>NW_020871059.1:516695-526695 GCF_003789085.1 Penaeus vannamei
TGGCTCGCGCGCCTGTATATGTGTGAAAATAAGCAAATACACGAACATACATCATTCTAATCCTCTTTTGACCGATTTTATTCTTTCGAAAACGCATGAACACTGCATTTGTATCAACTAATGACCTTTTAGTTCCAATATATTAGTCTCCCTTAGGAAATAATAGTTATTATTGTTATTACACCACAATCCTCCCCTAATGCACTTTTCAGTGTAAATGGGGCAGGAAAGTAATTAAGTCTTTGGTCTTGAGAATGCTGTTCATCTTTCCACTACATGTACTACTGTTAATGGATCTTGGCATCCGTCACAATTTGCCTCACTTTCATTTTGTGTCCTCAATTCTCAGCCTCGTTAACACAACTTGTCGGTTGGGATGGATGTTGGTCATTCAACTACCACCCTTGGAGAAATTCAAATTAAGATCGTCCACAAGAATTTTTCATTCTCCTACCACAGGGTTGGCTGTCCTCAAGGGGGTTGAAAACCGATCTGTATGTAAGAGAGCCCAAAATCCTTTGTAGTCTCGTGTAGTAAATCAGGTTCATAAAGGTGGTTCTCCACTCCTAGTGTACAGGGACTCAACAGGTGAAGACCTGAAAGCCCCTGTACAGATTCTTCATTATGAACTGATTCCAACATGGAAGTTGCAGATGAGACAAATTCAGTCAAGTTTGTTACGAATAAAAGCTCGGTAAAGCCGCAGTCTGCACTCTGGCATCCAAGAAGAGTATGAAAGAAACCGTTAGGCATTTTTGTAGCTTTTACTTGTAATTGTTTATTGTGAGGCACCCATGTAAGCCTTGAGCCAAAATTTGGACCCCAAGTACTGTGCCTCTTGGACATAACATAATGGGTTTCCTCCTATATAGAAAGAAGGATAGAACTTTCCTCTTATGCAGGAATGTATAGCCATGGTCTTGGAAAGAATATAAGGCCATGGTATGCATGCTCACTGCACAATCTGTTTTAATGTAGTTTGCATGTGTCCTGCATTTCCTGTAAGCTTTCTCTAATGCAGTAGAGTGTACAATGCTCCACGTTGCTTAGCGAAGGATTACTGTATATATCAGTCCCAGTTCTCACAAGGTCATCTGAAGTCAATCCTAATTTTCTAAACCCATTTTGATATGGGGTCAGCACGTTTTCCTTTTGTAGTAGCCATGTCGACCTAGAGTTTACCTTTTTCTTCGTTAACTTGCAGATGCAGCTGGTGAGAGAAATTGGTTTGTAATTCCCTGGTATAGAAGCATCCTTGCCAGGTTTAGAAATACGAATGATTCTAGTTTCCTTCCATGTGGATGGCACTGAGCCCTCTCTAAAGATCCTATCAAATAGGTCCAACAGGAATTGAGTTTTGCAAACTGATATTTCATTTGGTATGACATATCAGATCAGTCTTCTGGCAGAGATGCAAAGCAAAGTCCACCTCCCTGTGCAAGAATAGCAAGTTGTATGGAAGTTCTGTTGCAGTTCTAATGGAGAATGCCATTACTGTTCAGACTTAAGGGATGGGAATCAGGCAGGGTAAGATACTACAGAGATCTCTGCCACTGATTTAGACAGCTCTTTACAACACCTTTTTGTCAGTAAGGAGTATGCCATCTATCTTCAGAGAAGTTGGTTGACATTGATGTGCTTTTTGAGCCATCATGTGCACCTTGTCCCATACCCATGCTAAGGGGATCCTGATGTATAGCCTCCCTAGTTCTGGCTTGAAACCTTTTGTAATGGATCAAGGTCCCATCAGTGAGTCGTCGTTTCAGCTGCCTTAGTGCAGTATTTCTTGTTCTTGTTGGCATACATCATATCCTGATGTACCATCACTGCTACTCCATGAGTTACCAAAGGTGCTCTAATGGGCCCGGACTTTAGACGATCTTCCTTGGTTGTAATTTCTAGTAGGCATGCAAATTGTTACATGAAGCTATCAGATATTGCAATTCCATCACCTTTTTCAGGTTGTAAACCTGCCTTTCATAAGGTGTTTAGCAACACCTGTGGTTAAGGCCTGTCTAACACTTTTAGACTTCCCTTTTACTCTACGGACCATCCACATGCAATTTCATGCCGTACGAGGTTACCTCGGTGGCAGGAGTGAGGTAATATTACGGCACTCAATATTTGTTGCAAATTATTGTGATTTTGCCTCATGTTATATTTTATAATACAAAGGGATGCATTAAGGATATAAAGAAGACTTAATAGCCTTTCTAACAGTTGTGTATTTCCATGATTACATCATATCTGTAATTCGAGATCATTTATATGACTCGTTTCATTGCAAATTGAACATTAGATCTACTCATTAATATCAAAAAAGTAAAACTAAGTACTGTAGACTTCTCAGACGAACTTGAACATAGAGTAATGAAATTATGTCCTCAGAGGATAATTAAATACAGCATAGAATTATGAAATGTAAAAGGATAAATAATTACGTATATTGAGACAGCTGTATATTAATAGAATGTTAATCGCCAAGGACAAAATACAGAGACGCCTGGCTGCTCACAGATGATTTTAAACCTTGGCTGAAGAAGGTTGATGGAGGATCCGTGCAAGGCTTTCTGCGATATGTGCCATTCCACAGTTACCGCAGAAATCTCGGTTATAAAACGGCACAAGTCTTCATCACATCGCCGTCATTACTACCCACCTCAACCCCCACTTCTACCTCAGCCGCAGCAGATATGGCAAGTCGAGCAGAAATTAAATTAATATAATTTTTTTACGGGACATAACATAGCTTTCAGTAATTTTGATCATTTTACCGACATGCCGAAAGATACTGCTCCAGACTCTGACATTATCCAAAATGTATCTTTGGAAAGGTCGAAGGCACATCAAGTTGCACGAAATATTGGGCAAATTGTACAAAAACAATCATAGAAGACTTACAGACCTACAAGTTTTCTATAATTATTGTAGAGCCTTAGATATGCATTACTTCGCGCTTTATATTATCCGTCAAAGCTACCTCTTCATATAAATTCAGTTGATATTCATAACTCATTAGTTGAGAGTAAACAGACATTAATTGGTCATACAAAGATAGAGGATTACACAGTATATTGAATTCTAACTTTATGAACTACTTATACCGTGTTACATAGCATGATCGTCATGTATTATATAATTTTGTTCTCTCTTATTAATGGGAAGGCATTAATTTTCATTACTATCATTGCCTGAAGAACGCATCATCATAAATGCAAAATAAGTGCACATATCTTTTTCTATTCTCCAAGAATACCCGTATTATGCTACATGCGAATCTAGTGGTGTCAATCTATAACGATTTCTTTATACTAACTGAGCCACTATAGAAAAAGTGCACACTCTGCTTCGCAGTATGTATTATCAACACCAATTATCATTCGAAGATATTACCTTGTGGACGAGAGTCTTATCTAGCGACTCAGTGCAGCCCTTCAGGTTGAGCAGCATTTACATTGAGTAGTATAAATTTTGAGGAGAATGTAGAGTGCACGCCCAACGAGATGTTCGACTGAACACCAAGACGAGCGAGCGATGATCAAGGCACAGCAGCGCGTAGAACAACATATTACAACAGCGGTCTAACTTCCCATCTATTTAACCACCAAAAAATCTGTGCGTCTATTATATATGCAGTTCTCCCAACATCCAGATCAGTGCAGCACGACTGCACTACATAAAGCAAAAATATACTCACTGAGTTAATATCTATATCTAGTACATCACATGCACCTATCACTATCGAGCACACACACTCACGATCACACAAGCGACAGCCGGACCATACGCACACGAGAGCTGAGCATTCCACGTGAAGCACATACTCCTTACTCACCGACGACAGACTAGCTAGACAGGCCACATCTCAATTGATGAACACACACACACACCCATCAGCACCCCACGAGCATCGAGTGAAGACCTCCAGTCTTTTCGTATTTTTCATCTCTATTTCTCTATTTTCATCTTTCACTTCTTACTTTCACCGTACGCTCGACTCATCCCCACTGCGCCCGGGCAAAATCGAGCATCAAATATCACACACTTTCTGGATTCTGGGTATTTCTGCCTGACCAGCGGAGGCTCCTTCACCCCCTATTTACTTATCACAGCCCACACATCTATACGAGCGAGCGACACAAACTCACGCGTGACACGACGCCAACTATCTGAGCCCCAGAAAGACGCATCTCAACAATCGAGTTTGAGTGCAGCTCGCGTGTGTGTCTCGACACTAGTTCCCCTAGCCACTGTAGTACTCTATGAGGTTCTACAGAGAGGTGCTCGAGTGTCTGGGTGATCCAAAGACACTATAGAAAAAGCACGAGAGGCCTCGACGGCGCAGCCGGTACAACACACCTCGAGCGCTCAGGCCATCATCACTACTGCTAGTAGGAGACTGGAAATCAGCACAAGTTCCTTTAGATCGCTAACCTTGTGAACACGAGTTCGCGTCTAGCTCCTCATATTGCTCAGCCCTAACTATCAGATAGTCCAATGCCTGTGTTATAATATTCAAAGATGCTTATTAACACTTCTTTATTATGTAAACACGTTCATATACTGTATACCAGTTTGATCTTAATTTATATCGAGTTAAGCAGTTCTTATGTATCATTGAACTCTATTATTGTAGTTATCAGTGCATTTAGTATGTATTATCTTGAGTGTACTCTTATTCAAAACTCTGCACTTCTCTATATTATCATATCGAGTGTCATCTCAGTCCCTATTGCATTCATTGCGACTAAAGAGTTCCAGTCGTGATCTCTAATCGGTTATCATCAGATACACTCTATTCATATTCGTCATACAAACGTGTTTGTTCACTTTACAGTGAGTCTTATTTAATGCCCCAATTCATTCTATCGCTACATCTAACATCTCATATCGATCCCTCAAAATATATCTATAATTATCGTTCTATCTAGTTGCCTGTATTAGCTGTAGTATTTCTTGTCTTATCACTTCATTATAATTATTGATCTGCTTTTATCTGTAGTTTTTTATTACGGACGTCAATTTCTCACTTATTTAACTCATTATCTATCTTTCTATCTTCTGACCATCAGCTTCATCATTCAATCTAGCTTTACATGATAAATACTTATCTTGTATGTTATTAATGTCATACTTTTTGTTGTTGTTTAAGCTTGATATATCACGATTTATAGTGAATTAGTCACACGATATAATTCATTATCTATCAGATCAGACATCTTGTCTGATGTATTATATTAATGATAAGCTAATCACATACTTATCCTCTTTGTACTACTATTCGTTTAATCGCTATTCATCGATATCAGTCTATATTCATCAAATCAATATCAATCATATTTGTATCGATCAAGTTATGCGTAGTGCGTACTCTCATCTACTTTATTATAATCTATATTACTAGTAATTTCGACTAATAATATAATCATAATCTATAATATATTGATCATTCTCATTGCATATTAGTATTGGCGGCTGTAGTCTCCTTATTTACTTATCACAGTATCATTATTCTAGCTATATAGATAAGTATATTTTATTTATTACTTATACTGTATCGCTATATCACTTCTAATCATAGTAATTATCAGCACTACCTTAATAAGGTGTAAATAGATAATATGACACAAATATATAATTCTTAATTTCGTCTCAGTAAGTGAGTGGATGTTATAGTCAAGTCGAGTATATATAGATGATTCTTATTGTGCTATATTCATTATTATGTAATGATATTACAGTATGATCGAGCATTAGAATCTTACAAGTCGAATAAAGTCTAGCAATAACTAGTATAGTATAAAATTACATCACATTCATCATCATCCTCACCTAATGAACCATCATCATCAATCATCGATTACCATCATCATCATCATATCAGCCATACTCTAATATAACTATCTTATACATCATTCAGATGTACCATCTTTTGCGCGCTGGTAAGTCTAACCATAAATCTATAGGAAAAACTTAACTGAACCCTGACCGCCGCAGAGAGTCTCGAACAAAGATCGTATAATATAAGGCCGTCCACACACGGGACGGAGTCCTATTATCGCATCTAATAGAGGATCTCCGTATATAACTATTCAGAGCATAGAGAGTTACGAATTGGAATAAACAGAGAAAAGGATTAGAAAGAAAAATGAAGAGAGTGAGAGTGGATAATACGTAGTACAATAGTAGAGTTAGGTAGTGGAAGATGAAAAGAGAAGGAAGGAGGGAAGCGGAAGATGTGAGGAGGCTCACGACTCGGATAAGAGAAGTGAGTATAGTGTATGCGTGAGGGGAAGAAGAGGGAGGGAGGAGAGTAAGAGAGATATGATTAAGAGGGAATTGCATGAAAAAGAGAGAGAGAGGAAGATGAGAGAGTAGAGACGAGAGAGAGAAGAGAGAGGAGTAGAGAAGAGAATCTGAATAGTATGACAGAGAGAGAGAAGAGATAGATAACCCGAGGAACTGTATTTAGATTATTGATAGATGTATAGAGAGATAGTTGTTAATACTTGTCTCTTAAAAAGATTAAATAAATTGTATAATGTTAAGGAAACATATATTGATATTATGTAATTGTGATCATTTGCGAATAATAAGAGCACTATAGATAATTCACAAATAGTAAATATATGTGAGCGACAGTATATCAAACAATCAATACAAATAAGCACTGAAAACAATAATGTCAAAAAGCATAGACATTATTTATACCCCTAAAAATAAACTACCAACGCCATAAGGAATACAAATAGACCTGCGTACTTAGTTGTACTCAGACGGGCTGTGCAAAAAACCTCATAGCGATCT
The DNA here is from genome assembly GCF_003789085.1 of Penaeus vannamei. Classification (NCBI taxonomy): domain Eukaryota; kingdom Metazoa; phylum Arthropoda; class Malacostraca; order Decapoda; family Penaeidae; genus Penaeus; species Penaeus vannamei. The sequence goes on from NW_020871059.1 coordinate 523,503, forward strand.
TCCTACAGCCTGCGATCGAGAGGTAATGAAATATTAGAGTGTGTAATTGTAAGCAATCAAGTTTATATAAAAAAATGAAGGCGATAATAATACGAGCCTACACAATCAACTTTTAAGTAACATAGTTTCCTGAAAGTGAAATCTATCACGGTCAATATCATCCTGCGAGAGGTATATATCAATTCTAAGCTGTCACCAACAAAAAGCGGTTTACAAGCATGTGTCTATCGCGTCAGCTATACAGGAAAATACGACGTAAAGGAGTTATGCGCTTGAAAAACAAAAAGTGTTTGCCTCCTGTCGAAAAAACATAGATTTAAACCACCCAGTTCTTTTAAACTAGGATCACCACTCAACACCCCACACACACACCAGCGCAAACAACAACACGAGAGCACGAACAAAACACACACACACAACAACACACACACACAAACACACGACTATCAACACCACACACACACACAACGTACTATAGACCAATATCATCTTAATCTCATCTACTGTTCGAGTATTGCAGCTTCATCTACGCGAAAATACAAATATTGCGTTTAGACATCGTGTGTTGTTAAACTTCCGTGCTCGACTTCACATCCCTTATCCATTGTGATATGATGCCTTGTGGTTCTCAATGTCAAAGATCAAAGTCCCTGTCAGAATAGATGTCCAAGAAATAGTCAGAAGCTATCTATACCGCCTGTAACGCAGGCACACAACTATCAGAGTCGCTTATCTCCTGCAGCGAATACCACACACGTATACCAGTCTTTTAGATGTGTATATTATTGAAACCCCTGTAAAGTATTTTATAGATACAAGGTATATAATGTGTTCTATTCTTCGAGATGCTGCGTGCAATCGAGTCAAATATGAAAACGATGATTTTAGAAAAATTCACTAATATGCGTCTCTTAATAATATTTTTACATTCTCCCTAGTATCTATCCTAGTAGACATAAGAAGATATAGCTTAAGGTAATAAATAGATATAAGAGGTTATAAGCGTATATATATATATATATGAGGTATAGATATATATATATGAGCAAGAGTGATATATATAAGTTTTTTTTTTTTTGTTTGATATACTTACTGATTCGAAAGTATTTAGAGGTTGCAAATATGCAGCAGGTTTTCCTTGTTAAAAAAAATTCTGTCGAAACCTTTGCTGTAAAAATATTAATTATTGGCTTTCATAAATGCACTACGCTCACGTTCAGATAACTTTCTCTTCTCTCGTCCCCTCTCCCTCCCTCCCTCAGCCATCCCTCGTCTCTTCTTCTCTCTCTCTCTCTCTCTCTCTCTCCCTCTCTCTCTCTTTCTTCTTTCTTTCTCTCTTACTCTCTTCTCTCTCTCTCTCTGCTATTCCCATATCTTTCTGTTTTTCTCTCGCATTTGAGTCTCCACCCCCCCCCCTCCGCATTATCTGTCTATCTATCCGCCTCTGTGTTGTTTCCGCCCCTCTATATATATTTAAAATAATCTACGTTTCTATCTTTCTTTCCTTACATGCCTGTCTGTTTGTCTTTCTCTCTGACTGTCCATCTGCCTGCCTGTCTGGACGCCCGTCTGTCTGTCTTTCTGTCTGTTCAATAATTGCATCAAAATATGTTAATAACACATGAAGTTTTTAATGATATTTCATAGTTTGAATATTTTCCAAATCAAATGCATAACCATTTTTACATTCAAACTATTGTTTCAACTTAAACCGCATACATAATATATTCCTTTTCGTTAGCTTTTGTATTATGAACTTATAATGGATGAAGCAGAGGGTTGCAGCGTTATTTTTTTATGAAAAGTCGAGAATATTCGTCTGGAAATGAACATTAGCGAAATATGAATAAACAGAGAAATTATCCTCAAGATTTAACATTCATTTTGACACCCTGCAATTTTCAAGAATTTTCAAGACGTGATTTGTCGCAGGTTGCTTATTTAGTAAGAAATCAAACCGAAATCTAGATATAAATATCAAGTTTAAACAATTCAGATTAGCATTAGTTTTCGCAAACAACTGCTTACCGTCATCATCAAATGCATTTTCTCTGTTGACACCAAATGAATTACCGAGATGAGTGTAATCATAATACGAGTAAGAAAATATAAGAAGATCTGGTGGAATTTAATTGAAGTTTATTTATTTATCTATTTATTTATTTATTTAAGTTTATTTATTTATTCATTGAAGGTAAGGTCAGGATAAACGAGCATAATTTGCGAAAATTGAGAAAAAAATACTCGCACATAAGACCAAAAAAGTAAACACGAATTAAACCTTTACTGAAATATTTATCAAAGAACTATTGGTTTCTGATAGCGAGGGAAAATGTGATGATAAAATGACAGGGATGTCGCTTCTAATACTGCAATGATACATACCATCATACGGGCAACAGCTGCAGTAATGATGGTGATGGTGAAAATAATGAGATGCTGATGGTGGTGTTCATTATGATTCCATTAATGGCGAAGTCGATTACAATCAAGCTACTGATATAAGAATAAATGAATATGTTACTAACATCAGGAAAATGAATACTGATAGTTTTTACCAGACTGTTTTTTTTTCTTTTTTTTCTTTTCCTTTTTTTCTTTTTTGTTTAATGCTTTTTTCCAATAAATGTTTCATGTGTCCTTTAAAAGCACGATTAAATTTAATGGCTCCGGGAAATACTTGACAGAAAACTCTGCGCTATCACTGCCATCATTTTTTGAAGTGCATGGCCCCGTCACTCTCTCTACCGCATTGTATCACAGTTATATTTTAGTTCGGATTCGTATTATGAAACATTTTAAAGAACACACGTGGATGTACAAACACTTGGGAGAACAGAATCTAACCACTGGAGAATATGACCTACTAAGAATAATCGGTTTTCAAAGAGTGTACTATAGGGAGGTCTGACCGAAGACAAGTACTCTCTCTCTCTCTCTCTCTCTCTCTCTCTCTCTCTCTCTCTCTCTCTCTCTCTCTCTCTCTCTCTCTCTCTCCTCTCTCTCTCTCTCTCTCTCTCTCTCTCTCTCCTCTCTCTCTCTCTCTCTCTCTCTCTCTCTCTCTCTCTCTCTCCCCTCTCTCTCTCTCTCTCTCTCTCTCTCTCTTCTCTCTCTCTCTCTCTCTCTCTCTCTCTCTCTCTCTCTCTCTCTCTCTCTCTCTCTCTCTCTCTCTCTCTCTCTTCTCTCTCTCTCT
>NW_020871059.1:551695-564195 GCF_003789085.1 Penaeus vannamei
ACACTGCTCCGTTCTATTAGAGTCAGTTCCGAACCCATAAATATGCGAGCCTCAGGATAATCATCTCGACGCAGCTGATAAGCTTAAGAAAAGCCTGGCTCCTGTGTCTTCCCTTTGATCCTCCTTGTTTACTTTTTCCGAGCATCCAAAAAGCCTCCTCATCGCCAGCCTCGAGGACGGGACGAAAAGGCCAGACTCTCGTAACTTAGATTCACAGGCGAGCATCAGCAAAGTAAATTACAATAATTAATAAAGAATAAACCGCAAAAGACGAAAATGATGATCAAGTCAGAGGAAGGAGATTAGAGAGCCAAGCTCATTAACAAGATCGATGAAGACAGAGCCACTGAGTTACTCCGGCTTACATACGGTCCCTGCAATCAACTCGCGCCGGGAAAACTCTAATACACTGAGCACACTTATGTATACAAATCTGGCTGTGTCTATGTCTACCTATCTAATTACACATGCGTGCACAAGCACACACACACGCGCGCACGCACGCATGCACGCACACACGCTCACACGCACGCACGCACACACACCACACGCACACGCACACACAGCACACAAGCACACACACGTGTGGAATTCATGACGAACAGATTGCAACAGGAACAACGAAGGGAAGGACAAGAAAACACACGAATATGCCGAAGGCCTTTTCGCTATTGCTTCGTCAGGGCAATAGCGAAAAGGCACACACACACACACACACACACACACACACACACACACACACACACACACACACACACACACACACACACACACACACGCGCTCACTTACACCCAGCCAATCAATCACATGCGTGGCCTATAATCTGAACAATCGGCTAAACTACACCATTTTATTCCCATCAAAGTCCCCATAACGACTGTGTATTCCTTCATGTCACGAAGAGGCAATACTTCCACATGTCAAACCGTACGAAAAGAGGCTATAACGAGAATCCACAAGGTAATACCACCTTATTTTCGGCTTTTCGGCGAGTAGCAATCTCCCACTTTATAGGTATTGCACAGCCATAACAAATGTATTGTTCGTAAAATTTTACATCTCTATCTCGATATAATCAATATGTGGTTGTCTTTAGCAAATATAATGTTTCCTGCCAGTTTTCTCTTTTCACTTCCGTCGTTCAGAGTATTATTATTATTATTGTTATTACTACTACTATTATTATTATTACTATCATTATTATTATTATTATTATTATTATTTTGAAACGGCGATTCAACACTTTCGTTCCGTATAAAATAAATCAATATTTGATAATAATCTTTTAATGTTGACAACCGTAAGCATAAACATAAATGCTTTCCAGCCGAACGTTGATATATTCAAAATAATGCATGAGGATTAATGAAGGGTTTCTCAACTCGGATGTGTTCCATAGTTGTGATGCCTATGTGAATAATTTTATATCGAGACCTTATAAATAATGCATGAGTACTGATGAACTGTTTCTCATTTTAGAATCTCACACAAATCCCCACAAATAAATTATTTTTCTTTTCCAATTCATTATTCTAATATATATATATATATATATATATATATATATATATATATATATATATATATATATATATATATATATATATATATATATATATGTATATGTATATATATATGTGTATGTATGTATCATCATCATCATCATGGGGCTAACGCCGACGGGGGCGCATAGCCGCGTCCACCCTTTGCTTGTACCTGCCAGGATCCCTCATGGCAAGCCGCCACGCAAGGACTCGGCCCATCTCGAGCTCCTCACGACAGGTTTGATCGATCTGCCCAAGCCACGACCTCCTTGGTCGTCCCACAGGCCTCCTCCACCCAGGGTTGTCTCGTACAGAGACAACCTGGTGGGCAGTATTATCCTGTGGGAAACAAACTAGTTGGCCGTATAGCCAGAGTTGGCGATCACGAATTGTGTAGATAACAGGTCCTGTGCTAGTCTCACGGTGCAACCGTTGGATGGACACATGGTCCTGCCAACAGTACCCCATGATCCGGCGCAAGGACCTATTACAGAAGGCATCAAGACGAGACTCCAAGGCACAGGATTATGTCCAGGTTTCACTACCATATAGGAAAACTGGCTTTAACAGGGCCTAGAAAACACGTAGCTTGGTCCTTCTGCACAGGTACCGGCATCTCCAATACTCTTATCGAGAGAGTTCATGACCCCTGCTGCCAGGCCAATCCGTCTGGTGACTTCCGGGTCTGACAGCCCAGAGTTATGAACTACACTACCAAGGTATGTAAAGCTCTCTGTGACTTCAGTGTCCTCGCCGCAAGCACGTACCGACCGAACAGGTTTTCCTAGCTAGTCCCCAAAGTCCTGGATCTTGGTCTTGGTCCAGAAGACCTCTAGACCCAAGGGCTTCGCTTCATTACTTAAATGCATCGAGAGACACCACTAAGGTTTCCAAAAACAGATAGAATAGCAACAGCATCGGCAAAGTCAAGGTCTGCAACCTTGATATTGACTTTAAACAGTTGCTCTGCCCAGTATCCAGTCCATACAAGTATTGAAAAGTGTTGGTGCATGAACACAGCCTTGCCTCACTCCTGAACTAACAGGAAAGTAGCTCGACAGGCCCCCACCACACTTTGCAGCACTTTCAGTACCAGTAAACAGACTAATATATATATATATAATATATATATATATATATATATATATATATATATATATATATATATATATATATTTATGCATGTATATATTATTTATATATGTGTGTGTGTGTGTGCGCGCGCATTTATATATATATATATATATATATATATAATATATATATATATATATATATATATATATATATATGAACCGTATTCATGTTGACAAATGTAGAAAAGGTATGAATGAGAATGGATACAAGAGATGTATTTGATGGTTTCGATTCTATCTTCGTCAGATATGCATGATATGTATATATATATATATATATATATATATATATATATATATATATATATATATATATGTGTGTTGTGTGTGTGTGTGTGTGTGTGTGTGTGTGTGTGTGTGTGTGTGTGTGTGTGTGTGTGTGTGTGTGTGTGTGTGTGTGTGTGTGTGCACATATACATAAATACAAATATATATACACATACATATATATACATATATATACAAACACACACACATGCACACAAACACACACACACACACACACATATATATATATACTCGTAAAGAATCAAATTATATTACGGTGTTACCAGAGCACACACAATTATTTATATACATACATATATATATATATATATATATATATATATATATATATATATATATATATATATACTTATTAAAGAATCAAATTGTACTACGGTATTAGTGAAACACCGGAACCGGCAGTTACAAATCTCGCAGAAGGAGCATCGGAAGGGCACTGCCTTTGTAATCTCCAGTTTCGGGTTTAAGTTCGGCTTCTCTCGGCTGTGATTGCGCTCTTCCTTCTTGCTTACTGGGGCCGGAGCGGGTTGGAAACGATCTAACCAACCTATTGCCTCATCTCACGGCCTATTAATTACGCATATTCCACCAGTAATATGATTTTTTTTTTTTAAGCAAGATACCTGTTTATATATACATATATATATATATATATACATATATATATATATTATATATATATATATATATATGTATATATATATATATATATATAATATATATATATATATATATATATATATATATATATATATATATATATATATATACAAATCTATATTTTACAATTACATGTATGTTTGTGAACATGTGTGTAGGGAGATGCGAAAACTTTTGGCAATCAAAAAAAAAAAAAAAAAAAAACATATATATATATATATATAATATATATATATATATATATATATATATATATATTATAATAAAAATATACTTCATTACAATGTCAGTGCTGCTGCTGGATGTCGATGTACCGCTGAAATGAGGGTACGGTTCAGCATTTTTTTCAATATATCACTTTTTTCTTCAGTATATTTTGCCGTATTCTATCCATTACGTAACTACCTTAATAGGCAATTATTTTCTTTTTTCTATCTCTCTTTTTTTTTTTTTTTTTTTTTACTATTACGATGTAGGATAAAGATTAGCATCATTTTTGCAAAGGTATTGATTGTCATGATGGAGCCAGGTTTGCAGTGTCTCTAATAGCCGCAGTAAAATTTACAATTTGGTCATATTGCACAACACTTTTACTTGTACTGCAATTCATTGTGCAATTCTACACCATGCTACACTAATAAACATTTTCTCCCATCCCAAATCGGCACCATGAGAATGAGAAATGAATAATATGAAAACTAAAAATAAGATAAGAAAGGTATGGTGCACATCTAAATGAGATAAGAAAGGTAAGAGTGAGTTGGTATGGTATGAAGAATCCGGATAATCGCAAAATATTCCTGATAATAAGATTCAATGAGACCGTTGCAGTGAGCGATAACCTGTATATACGATAACGAGGATATTTATAGGTCAGTACTCCTGCCCCCTCTGCGCCTGAATCGCGTACCTTCTCCATGCCTCCGTCCTCTCGCTCACCTTTGCGTATCTACTGAGACACACGACATACAAATACCAGCTCGCACCAGACCTACTCGCTCACACACCTACCCTACATCACTCACACTCCCTAATGATACCATTCACTCGCTATCGATCAGCCACTCACCGACTCCTACCCATCCACATACATCCCGTCAACCTCATTCACTAATCGACATCTATCGCACAATCTGCACTCTCCGGCTGATCACCATCAACGTACCACGATATCAACTCGCACGCACAATACACACAATCACAAAACTAACACCCACTGACTCGCATCGCCTCACTCATGATCGACTGATCACACTCACAACCGAATGCTCGATCTCTTCGGCACTGCCACCTCGCCATACACAACAAGCATACATCGACGACCTGACGCGCTCTACTCGCACAGACTCACACTACTCCCCTCACCGCTCACACATCACCCAGCACCACTGCCTGTCATCCACTCACATCCACCTCTAGCTACTATCATTATCCATCTGCACAACACATCTCTGCACCCACCCTCACTGAATCGCTAATCTGTACCCACTCATTCTCCTCCTCCACGTCATTGACTCGTCTACCAACCGTCTCGATCTTCGCATATTCCCACTCAATCACCACCATCACAAACTATCGTTCTACGACTCACCGCACACCACCCGCCAGGCAACATCCTAGCTCACCCCCTGACGCTGACCAACCTTCACTAAAACACTTATCACATCCTTCTTCACACAACCGCTCTCTTCTTCTTCATCTCTCCTTCTATTATTTCTTCTTTTCTCACTTTTCCCCTTCCTTTTTCCCTCTACCCGGTTAATTCGTCCTTCCTCGCCGGCGCGCAAGTCGTCACTCTCAATTGGTCGGCAGTCTCAATCCTGTCATGAACACACCGCTCACCCGCAGGTAACCGATCACAATGCGAAACCGGACTCGAACTCACGCCTGACTCACGGCGGCAACAGCGCCCGCATGTTTTACTCCAGCATAGCTGCTATGTGTTCCACAAGTGCACTAGGAATCACTATCTTCATCACCTCACCCCTGCACCACACAAAACACACCTCACATCCAGCATACACACCACACTCACAACCCACACACACACAACACACCACACAACCACACAAACAGCACACACCACAGACAGCACTCACATAACATCACACCACACCCACACACCCCACCACACAAAACACTCACACACACATCTATCTATCTTACTAATCCAAATAATCTATATATATATAATGAATACACAATATATATATATACTACATAATAATAATATAAACCACCTAACAGTTAATATATAAGTATACTAATACAATATACATACTATATGTCTGTATGCTATACACATGTATATATGTGTGTGTGTGTGATAACATGAATATGACCATATCTTATAAATATCATTATTTACAAACACACATATAAACTAAATCACAGTCCTACAGACATCAATCTATACACTACACCTGTATGGTATACCTCTACCATCAACCATTGCTATCTTTGTCATGTAAATATTAATTTAGTTTGACGCTAAAGTAACTCATAAATACTACAGTGTCGTTACAGTGAATAACATATACTTTATTCTTATTTTTTACTTAAAAACACCTAATACGTACTACATGTTTCTAACATATATCTAATAACATACCTAAAAATATGTAGTGGACTATGTATGTATACAAAATTTGTCCAGTCAGGTCATGTAGTGTACGCTAGTAGCGCATCGATATGCATACTGTAGAGAGGGTAGTCAGAAAGCCAGCGTAGATAGTGTGAGATATAATATTCAGAAATGCCGACATGCTAAAGAACATCAATAGATAGGTTCGACTGTAGGAATGGAGGTATAGCGACGAAGTGATGTAGTTTATATTAGTAGCAGCATGAGTAGCCATACATGTCTACGAGATATTGACCGCACACTATCGTTTATATGGGTGTTAATATAGTTGAGTATCTACACGCTAATCAAGTAGATAGAGTGAGCAGTGGGGAGATTAGCTGTAGACTAGTTTATATGTGTGCACTTAGTGATTTACGATATAGCATATAATGATATATATAAACACTCGCATTAACTTCATATGAATGTTTGCATTTACTATACATTATATCGCTATATATATATACTATTAAACAACATAACTCAACTACTATAAATCATATATATACCCTACTAACTACAATAACTTACACTTTACATACTACCTAATAACATACTAAACATGTTTATCTATATTACCTAATTAAGCCTTTATATATACATAACTAACACTATAACTCACATACATAGATTTCATAATAACATATATATCTACCAATATCTAACTACTTATCATAACTTCACTACTAAAAATAGCCATATTCTCATACACATCTTATATAATGTTACTGACATACTATCAAATGACTAAGACCAACACCTATAACACATACTAATACCCATATCATACTACCCATATACAATATATAATAATTCACAGACAACTATGTATACTACTACAATTAACATATATATACTATATCATCATAGACTAAAACTCATATAACACAACCATACCACTACCTCATACCCAACTACTATATATATACTACTCATACACTATACCCTACATACCTATATCCACCTACTCACTCCTTATGCCTATATCTAACTACTACTGTACTACTCACTACATCATCACACCTGCTACTAATCATATCATATCACTACTACCTCATTACATACTAACCCTACCTCATACCCTATACTCTACTACTCACTACTATCACCTATATCCACCCTATACATACTACATATACATACATGTGATATACAACACATACACTACACACAAACACACACAACAAACAAATATATATATAATATATTATATATATATATATAATATATATATATATATAACATATATGATATACAATATTTATTATATATCTATATCTTATATCTATCTATCTATCTATCTATCTAGTATATATACTCGTAAAGAATCAAATTAATCATTTTCTGTTTTACCGGAACACACACAATTTTATTTATAATAATACATACATACATATATATTATAATATATATATATATACTATATATTATATGATATATATATATATATAGTATATATATATATGTTTACTTATTAAAGAATCAAATTGTAACTACCGGTATTATGTGAACACCGGAACCGCAGTTACAAAATCTCGCAGAAGGAGCATCGGAAAGGGCAACTCGCCTTTGTTAATCTGTCAGTTTCGGGTTAGTTCGGCTTCTCTTCGGCTTGTGATTGGCGCCCTTGCCTATCTTGCTTACTGGGCCGGAGCGGGTTTGGAAACGAATCTCACCACCTGATTGCCCCCGCCCGCACTTATGGCACTGTACTCGCTATTCCAACCGTAACCATGATTTTTTTTTTTTTTTTTTTTTCCTAGCAGATGACACCGATCTTTTGAAACATTATAATACCACTGTCTAAATCACTCATACTGTGTAGGTATCATATATCATACGGCACTATACCCACCTCTATAATACTACTAATACTATATAAATATACTATTATATACTATCATATATCAAAAATCTATCTTTTTTACACATTACATCGTATGTTTGTCAGATACCATAGTGTGTAGGCGCGAGACACTGAAACTTTATGGCATCACAAAAAAAAAAAAAAAAAAAGAAAGACAGCAACAGAAAAAAAGAAACGAAGAAAGAAAACGACAAGAACAAAAAAAATATATAATAATATCGATATCAACGATCATACATTCACATTACAATGGTCAAGTGCTAGCTGCTCGGATGTCGTGTACACAAGCCGCTCTGAATGCAGGTACACGGTTCAGACTTTATATTTCCACCTATCATCTTTATTATCTATCCAGTACATTCCACCACTTCTTGCCCAGTATCTCTACTCCATCTACCCCGTACTCACTTAAATAGGCAATTATTTTTCTTGTCTATCTCTCTCTTAGCCGCATATATTCCCACTTCCATTCTTTTACTATTAACACAACAGATGTCACGCGATAAGCAATTAGCCCATACATTTTTGCAAAGGCATTGATTAACATGATAGCCAAGGCTTGCAATCGACTCCTCTAATCCGCCCGCCAGTAAACATTTACATCTCGCGTCCATACTCCTGACACACACCCTCTTTACCACTTGTACTATGCAATTCAACATTCCGAACTCGCCACTCTTCTACCACCATGCTAACACAAAAACAAATATCATCACACATTACTCCCATCCCCAAATCGGAGCCACATCAGACGACTCGACGCACAATAGCACACTACCATCATGAAACTCAACACAACACACACATGCACCTACGACTAACGCAACGCACGTAATGCGTCGCATCCCGAAATGAGATCAAAGACACACGGTAAGAGCTGAGTATATCAGGTATCGCGCTATCGCACCGCAATACCGCCACTGATCGCCAAAACTACTTCCCTGATAAATACGATTCATCGAGACCGTCTGCACGTGACGCCGCACTACACCTGACATATACGCATAACGAGGACTACCTTCTACTCCGGACCGGTCCAACTCACTGCTTGGCGATATGGTAATCCCTTTCATGTCGTCTACATTGTAATCACTTTCTGTTATCTGAGAAAAGATAACCCACAAACAATTACCAAGACTGACAGATATGCTAACCCATATAATAGCCAATACATACACTGATAATCAGCCCACGTACATCGCTCAGCACATACACGACATCATCACAACATACACTTACCAATATCCAACTACTTCATTAACTGACATTCTACATGATAATCCCTGCATCCCTTGTGATAAACTACATACATAGAATGACCAATCCGCACGAAATCCCACACCTCACCACTCATACAACACTCAACACCCCACCTAGATCTCGCATCCGCTTCTATCTCTGCCATGACTGATATAACCGCAAACTGCGTGATTCACCTCGACTCGAACATCGATCAACCACGCACATGACTCAACTGACGCGAATCCGACGCGTTTACACTCGCCTCCACCGTATTAATAAACTCAAACATACCCAGACACTGCTGCTCCATCACACACTCCACATTACCATACTAAGTCTCACCCAACCTAATTCATGACTCGAAACACACTTCTACCCACACTCCCTCTTATCGCACACCATGCTCTCTCGCTCACACTCACTCTCTTCCCGTCCTATCACTGTATCACCAAGTATAATTTGAGATATCCCCTAATAAACCAATAAAAACATCTGTTTACGACTCCCACAGCAAACGCACAGCGACTCCCAGTCACCCTGCTGCGTCGAAAACTCCTCATAAAATTCTCCCTCCTTTTACAAACGTTTTTTAATATTCCTTTCTACCCTTCTTCTCTATTTTCTTCTTTATCCTTTCTTTTCTCTAACAAGGCTACTTGCTCCTTCCTCGGGGGGCGCGAAGCTTCTCTCTTAATTGGTCGGAGTCTCATATGTTGCACCCGCAGGTAAGATAATGGCGAACGGACTGACTCCACGCTGCTCGGGGAAAAGACAGCCGACTATGTTTATGGCGCATGTGATCTGTTTCACATGCATAGACGAATCATATGTATACCCTATGCACACCACACCCACACACACCACAGCAACAGCACCACACCAACACCACACACCCACACACACAACATCACACACACACACACCCACCGCCCACCCGCTCACCCACCCCTCCGCCCCCCACACATCCACCCCCACACATCACACCCACACCCCACCGCAGACACAGCCAAACCACACACACACCACACCAACTCCACCACACGACACGCCTCTACACCACCGCCGCAGACCACACACCACAGGACAAACACCACCCGCACCAACACACAACCCACATCCCCTCCACACACACACATACTCATACCTCATATACCTACCGCTATACTCCTACTCACTATCAGTACCCTACCCCTACTACTACACTCACCGCCACATACTACTGTATACTTACTCATACCACTCTACCCTGATACCAGCTATACCATATAATCAATAATACTATATACTCCCCTCCTATTACTCCTCACTTGATCACTACTAACTCATATTACCCATATATATATATAGTATATATATAAAATATGTTAATAGTATGTGTGTGTGTGTTGTGTGTGTATGTATGTATATTTATGAATATATTATTCACACTCATATAAATATACAGTATAAAAGCATATTTACATAAACCTGTATGTATATCTATCCATCTATCTTTGTCTGTATATTAATTTAGTTTGACCTAAAATACTTCATCTCGGTGTGTTCAGTGAATACATATAATAATTTTACACTTTTACACATACATCCGTATGTTTATAAATATATAGATATAATATATGTAAATGTATATAATGTATATGTATATTGTATATATATATATATATATATTTATATATATATATATATATATATTATATATATATATAATATATATATGTGTGTGTGTGTGTGGTGTGTGTGTGTGTGTCTGTGTATACATAAATGTATATATATATATATATATATATATATATATATATATATTATATATACGCATATTTAAATTCTCTCTCTCCTCTCTCTCTCTCTCTCTCTCTCTCTCTCTCTCTATATATTATATATATATATATATATATATATATATATATATTATATATATATATATATATATATATATATATATATATATATATTATATATATATATATATATATATATATATATATATCTTTGTAGATCAATTTAGTTTGACCTAAAGTACGTCATCTCGGTGTGTTCAGTCAATAAATATATATGCAAAAAATGTAGCCTTATGCAAGTTGTTGGAGGATGTTGTATATTAGATAGCAGCTTATCTGCAAATGTGAAGATAACAAACCAATAGCAAGCAATTTCCCTTTACGAGAAATATTATCAGAAAAAAGGCTCGACATCAAACAGTAGTAATCTCCATCAGGGCATTGGAACGATACAAAAGGGAATGAACCAGGAACCCGGTACAGTATCTAAATTTTCAACATATGAAAAATGCAGGTTGCAGATTGGAAAAGTCTTGAGCTCATACCTACAAAAGAAATCCCTTGGTGAGGTTTAGTTAAGTTTGGTATATCATTACAGTTCGAAACTGAACTTGAAAATGCAGATAAGAAATAAAAGCAATCATCACTTCGTACCTGCAATGGAAATGTTTTAGGCACATTTTATGTAATATCAGAAAATACTCTTCTAGAAATAAATATATTCTCCCTGTCTGCATTCATTTTCTCAAAAAGAAGAAGTGGCAGCCAACCTTGCCAGAATGTTTGTTTTGATTTTTTTCGTTTTATACTCGAGGAAGTTGGTAAAGTTGTTTTCTTATAAAAAAATCCACCAACAGACCACCAAAGTCACGATACTTAGCAATTTACAAATGTCAAAGGTCAGCATTCTATATATATATATATATATATATATATATATATATATATATATATATATATATATATATATATATATATATATATATGTGTGTGTGTGTGTGTGTGTGTGTGTGTGTTGTGTGTGTGTGTGTGTGGTGTGTGTATGTATGTATGTATGTATGTATGTATACATATATATCTATATATCATCAGAAAGTAAATAAATGAAATGAAATACAGAAGTGGAAAACCAAGAATGTGTATAGTTTATTCTTTTAATGCCAAGAAATCACAAACTCGAGCTGTTTTGTACAAAAAATAATGGATGCTAATTGTTATACAGCTTGTTCTCACACTCCATTTATATACAGAAGAGTTTAAAAAGAGTGTTTAGGAAAAGATATCGCAGCGTTTGGTAATACACTGAGCAACATTAAGCTTCCTGTCAGAAGTGCATGTATCAAGAGATGTTTCACTTA
>NW_020871059.1:576695-579195 GCF_003789085.1 Penaeus vannamei
AAAGCAATAGTTGTTGGTTTCCAATGCATACATATTGTCATTCATACTAATTCCAAACCAACAGTTCAACATATGAGACAACAATATTTCATCCAAACTTTGTAACAACTATGAATATCAAATATGTCAAATATGAGAAATGTCAAAACATAATGAATATATCAGATATTCTATTAGAATTTTAGCACATATTCTGTAGTTTGGACATGATCTATGGATGGATAAAAATATTTTTCATGTCATGACTTTTAGAAATTATCATATTTTGGGTTAGAGATAGTACATTGCACTCATGCATTATGCTAATTAATTCATGCATCAGACTGAACAGCTTTGCGGGAAAAAGCGTCCGTTATTTGAAAGCATAAATCTAATATTATTTTTTTATTTATATGTATCACCAATCACAATTCAGCTTTTCCTACAATTTTGTCTGTCATTTCTAGTAAAATAGGAATGTAGATGTACTAGTTTATGTCATATTTTTTGTGTATTTAGGTATTTTCTCTCGATATGCTACAGGTCTCTGTATACTACTCAGGGATATCCACGGTAACTAAATGTTCTCATTCATGAATATTCAACAATTTTGGATCGTTTCATATATGTAGTTGATAAGCAGGTGAATATAGGACATACGACGCAAGGAGCAAAGCAAAGGCCAAGTACAGATATGATACATCTGAACGTAATTCAATGAGATAATAATATGTTGGTTTTGTATGCCTCTGCCACGCTCCTGAGTATATAAATTACTCCTTTTAGATTGAAAGGGTTTATCAAACTACCCACTTCTTATATTCCCGGGAGCTTTAGATAATATGTAAATTCATGTTGCTTTCACATGAATACAGACAAAGCAAGTAATTAGCCAAACAAAGAATGAACCAAACTCGTCGCACTGAATGCTACCATGTGACACCAAGGCAACATAGGTACATCTTCAATCTCACTGCCTTTTCTCAGCAGATATAAAACCAGACATTGAAAAATACCGTAATATTCATGAAGAAGCAGTAGCAGCATACGCTAACACTCAAGAAAGTAAATACGAAGAAACGAGCAAAGAATACGAGATGAGAGAAGGCTTTGTCTACCTTGTTCGAGAGTAACAGTTCCACGGACGCATCAGACAAAGTAGCAGAAAATCTATAATACTGCTAATCAGTGGCGCGGGATAATGTAATTCCTTCTGGGAGAAGTCCCTTCCCTTTAAAGATTCATATGCTGAACTTATCAATGCGTTCTCATTACTACTGTCGCACTTAGGTCAGTTGTAGTTGTCCGCCTCCTGTAGAATTAAGCTGTTCAAACTCTACGGACAGGTTTCACCTTTTCATTATCACCAAATATTTTTCATTATTTGTGGTAGCACGTGGTCCGATTCCGGTCAAGGCAAATTGGCCGAAAGGGAATTTAATAACTGAGTGTTACAAAAAGAGCAAATACTAATTAAGGTGTCGAAAACACAAACACCTTTCTTTGGTGTTTTCTCTGGTGCCACTGGCTCTCTCCAGCACAGAACCATTAATATAAATGTACAATCTTAGCCTCTTCAGATTCTCTGGCCACTCTTCCACAGGTCGAGATCATTCTGGTGTAGATATATATTAATATCACACACACGCACACACCCACCCACCCACACCCACACCACACACAGATATATACATATATATATTATATATATATATATATATATATATATTATATATTATATATATATATATATATATAAATATATATATATATATATATATATATATATATATATATATATATATATATATATATATATATATATATATATATATATATATATATATATATATATATATGTATGTATGTATGTATGTACACACACACAAACATATGTGTGTGTGTATGTGTTTTGTGTGTGTGTGTGTGTGTGTTCGTATCTGTGTATGGGAATGTAAATATGTACTTATATGTTTAATAAAGATGGAGAGAGGGAGATATAGATAGATAAAGAGAGAAACCGATACTGTTAATTCCAGCACTAAACCCCGAGGAACGATTTCCGAGAAGTGAACCCGAAACCCTCTTTATCACAAAGCAAGAAGACGTGGCTGTGTCACTCAAGACTCAGAGCTTGTTGGAATATCCAGTAATTGGCTCTTTCACTTCCCTTTCTGCTCTTCCCTCGTTCCTTGTTAACTCCCCCTGTTTATCTAGTATCACATCTCCCTTTCTTAACTTTTATATGCTACACTCCTTATCTGAACTTCTCTGTTTTCAGTGAAATCCTGCAGTTCTTCTATCCGAAGTTTTGATATGAATCTGCGATGTATACAGAGGAGCTCAGTCTCAAACTTATAATAAAGCAAAAATGACTTCTTTTTCTATTCTTTTGTGATAGCTTGTAAAACGTCTATATTTAGCATATCATTAAAAGAGCAAAAATATTTCCTTGCAGTGTCATTTTCCGCGATGAAACAAACTGGCCTTGTCCCCTTACTTATGTGCATGGATCCGGTTC
>NW_020871059.1:586695-589195 GCF_003789085.1 Penaeus vannamei
TACTATTCACACGTTTATACTTTAACTAATTATTGGAATACGGATATCTCGTCTAGGAATGCTAGCATGGGACACCTTAATTACCGAATATTATTTTCTACTTAAATTCCACTTTTCATTACTTATATCTACATCCCCTTTCAAAAAGATAAGTATCGAAAAAACTAATGCATTCTTTAACTATTGATTATCACATTTTCAGTTTCTTCCTCCTGTCCTTTGTATAAATAAACCCGATTCCGTAATAAATAAGAAAAAATGTATAAACGAAAAAAAATCAGTGAAATTATTTGAATATCGTCTCGAAGTATATCCACTAATGAACAAGAACCACCTTCAAGGCCAACTTTATCACGTAACGAGTCTGATCATCATAGTTCGAGTGTCATTCAGTCCTTCTCGTGACATGAATGAACTAAAACCCATTCATTAGAGAACCCCATCGCGAGCCCTTTCATTTCCGCCACATTGCTTCTGTCGAGGACCCAGCGTATTGATTTTACTACCGTTAGATGTCGTATGAGGTCTTTTAGGGTCGGTAGGTATGAAATCTTAAATGCCGACGTTATATATATATATATATATATATATATATATATATATATATAATATATATATATATATATATGTGTGTGCATACACATATATATTTTACATGTGTACGTATGTAAAAAAAAAAAAAAAAAAAAAAAAAATAATATATATATATATATATATTATATATATATATATATATATATATTATATATATATATATATATATACATGCTGTGTGTGTACATATATATATTTACATATACATGTGCATATATATGTGTGTGTGTGTATATATGCATAAGTATATTTATGTATGTATTTATATAAGGACACACACACACACACACACACACACACACACACACACACACACACACACACACACATATATATATATATATATATATATATATATATATATATATATATATATAATATATGACCATGTGACACTTTATTGAGTTTGCAGTGGCACCACATAGAGCATATATTCAGAATCGCCATGAGGGACCCACGCGGGCGGAAACGGCTGGCGCCCATGTATGGTATGCCATATTGCTTGGCCACCTAATCCGCCTCACCTCGAGGCGTCATTATGATTTGCCTCGGACCGATCTGCTGGTCATCTCGTCCTCACGTTCTTGTCAATGGTCATCGTCGTGTTGCTCCTCCTTGTTGGTCTCTTCTTGGTGCTTGGTGAATCCATCAGTCCTTCTGGGGCGACTCCTCTGGTTCTTTGCATGCGGCGTCCTTGCGCTTCATCCTGGACAGCTCAATACCTGCACAAACGAATTCCTGGGCATCAGGTCTACGGCGACATTCCGGAGACGTCCTTCATACGGCATTCCAAGGAACTGTGTCTGCATGTAGGCCTCCTTCGGTGCCGTGTCGGATATCCACGGTCCATTTAATGTATTGTCAAACTATATCATAGATGTTAGGGCCGGATGATAGGGAAAGTAAGATCGGTGGTGGTGGGGGGGGGGGCAAACTGTTTACTAGAAATAAGTGATATGTATTGTTCGTAAATATATGTACGTATGTGTGTGTGTGTGTGTGTGTGTGTGTGTGTGTGTGTGTGTGTGTGTGTGTGTGTGTGTGTGTGTGTGTGTGTGTGTGGATGTGTGTGTTTTGCGTGTGCTTGCGTGTGTTTGTGCGTGCATGTATGTAACCCAAAATCTAAAATGAAAACCTCATCCGAATAAGCTACCTTAATTAAGAAAGGGATCAAAGGAAGTATTCAACCAAAGAGAAATTCAATGGACGACAAAGACAATGCTATTGCAAGAGAATACCTTGACATAACGAGACACACAAATGATGACCTAATTCAGAGCACAAATATTAAACGGTAAATTGAATTTTGGCTGAATAAGTGCAAGTCTGTGTAACAATAAATCTCTAGAATCACATCATGAAAATGGAATCGGAAAAAAACAATGAAGAGTAAGTAAATAAACGGTTAATAACTAACCATGTACAGTAGTATCCAATGGCGAGATTCAATGAAAGAAATACGGCCTTGTGGAAGAAACAGATACATATCAAAGCAATAAAAGAAAGGATACAACAATTTTCTGGGACTCGCCACGAGGACAGACAGACAAAACAATGGTACACTATTGTTTAGATATCTTCATTAATTACATCAAGAAAAAAAAAAAAAATTATATATATATATATTGTTAGTAACGTCTGACAGATTTGTCCCCAGCATCGAAAAGAAAAAGTCAAGGTTGTAATATCAAAGCTTTACATACGTGTACATTTATGTATGTGTGTATGTATAGGTATATATGTATATTGTATTTATATATAGATAGATAGATAGACAAATAGATAAATAGATGGATGGATACATGCATGCATACATACATACTTACATACATACATAATTTTATACATACAAACATAAATATATACATATATACATACAAACATAAATATATACATATATACATAC
>NW_020871059.1:609195-614195 GCF_003789085.1 Penaeus vannamei
TATATATATATATATATATATATATCTATATATATAATATATATATATATATTATATATATATATATATATATTTATATAGATATATAGATAGATAGATAGATAGATAGATAGATAGAGGAAGAGAGAGAGAGGAAGAGAGAAGAGAGATCAAATTGTGTGTGTGTGTTTATGTGTGTATGAGTGAAGAAACAGTCACAATAAAAAATGAAAATGAATCGTGACGTTTTGATCTGGTCAGAAGTTCGTTATTTGGCGAACAAATAACCGAAACAGAATTTTTAGTTTCAGTTTCTCTTTGTGCATCCTTTGCTGTTATATGTTCGTCTGATGAGGAATTTTGACGACTTCGATACGTCACAATTCAATTTATTTTCTTATTAAGGATGTTTCAATTTCTTTTCTAAATCCACGTTACTGTGTTTGTGTTTGTATCTATCGCTTGTGGATGCGTGTCGAGTACATGTGTGTGTGAGTGAGTGAGTGAAGGAGTGATTGAGTGTGTGTGTGTGTGTGTGGGGGGGGGGGGTGAGTACGTGAGTAATTGTATAGAGGATGTCAAATTAGACGTCAAAACACTTAAAAAAAGAAAGGAAAAAAAAAATCGATCTTATTAAACTGACAATGTTAAGTGGAACATGCATTGTAACTTCTCTTTAGGTATCTGTATATAGATGACGCATTCTGAATACTTATGAAGGCAACAGTTTAAGCGACACACTTTTTTCAAATTTATTTCATGTTCCACCTTTCCGAATTTCTTAACTTGTTATATCTTAATCACCTGACTTTCTAAGTAATTAAATGATTACAATTTCATATACTTTCACTAATGATTTCACCCTTTAACTATCTTTCTCTTTTAACATTTCAGCAATTATACGTTTTCAGCAAATCTACGTTTTCCTTCTATACTGATTTATTCCGTTATTTTGCCTCATTTTCCTATTTCCTTCAGCATCTATGGTCTTACTACGACCTCTACTACTTGTTTTTTGTAAATATAATGTATAGGAAAATGACAAAGCTTTTGCCTTCATATTATTCTTGGCAGCAACTGCCAATCAATATATAGCGAATCCCAATTTGTTCACTTCCCTAGAGGGTTTATAAATTGACCGATTTCTTTATCAATTTTACGTAATTGTTTCTCTGGAGAAGCGGATGAAACCCTCTTGAATCCCTCATGAAGTTCCCAAAGTATATCTTATATCATAGTTATTTTAAAGTCGATACATTTTAGTTTTGTCTTTGTGGATGTATTGGTAAATGCGTGTACGTAGTTAGGATTACACGCAGTTATGATTTAATATAAGGAATAATTTCTGACAAAATACTAAGGATACATAGAAAAAGAATAATAGAATATCAGTAAATAAGAAATAAGGAGGAGAATGAAATTACTAAATCTTTCGCCGTCCTGTCCGTAGATGAGGCAGAGCGAGGAGAAGGAACATTACTGTCCACTTGAATATAATGTACGAATGTTGTGCTTTGGAGAGGCTTCAGCAACATTAACACCTTATAAAGAGATTCTAAACTACGCCATACGGGGAACGTGTATATCTGTCATGCCTGCTGTGAAATTGGGTTTACACTGTTTCGCACTCATGTGTATGTAAATACACTCCTGTATAACACGGCTGTCTAGCTTTAATTTTCACCCTTCATGAGAATTACCTTATTGAATACACTCTAACACTAACATTTAATGAAAATAAACGAAAATCTTGTTTTCAGACACTTCAACCTCCATTCGTTCTCACACGGGGAAATACGTCCAGCGAGCAATAGCATCACACACAAAAGACCCCATAATGCTGATGTCAGCTATTGGATAATTCAGTTGATGGCTGTACTCTAGCTTCCTTTGTCCAGGAATGATGACAGAACGATTGAAAGGAAAATACATATATGAAAAAGGTCCCATATTTGATTATTTTCCCCTGAACATATTCTAAAGAATTAATAGTTTTTTTTTTTAATACGTTAGATGTAGTTTTGTAAGCGTGGGTGTACTTACACCAGGCAAATACACACAAACGCATATACGCACGCACGATTGCATGCACGCATGCACAGACACACAGACATACACATAGACAGACATACACAGACAGACATACACATAGACAGACATACACACACACACACACACACACACACACACACACACACACACACACACACACACACACACACACACACACACACACAGATTACAAGCTGGAAAAAAAACGATTTGGGGCGGAGTGACATTGACCAGTGAATTCAAAAATAGCAAACGCAAGTCATCCTTTCCCTCCATTTGGCCTTTATAATCAAGGCAGGATTTACAGCGCCTGCACTTGGCCTGTAATTTTGGATTTTAAGAGGAACTATGAACTACAATTGCTTTCAAGGCGATGCATGACGAAGGAACTTTGGCTGAATCATGTAATCACCATGAATTCATTTCGAGAGATCTAAAATTAAAGTTATTATAGGTATTGTATGGGTGTTAAGGATGTGGATTATGCGTATGTGGGTGTGTATATGATTTAGTATCTGAAAGTATGTTAGCGTGTGTGTGTGTGTGTGTGTGTGTGTGTGTGTGTGTGTGTGTGTGTGTGTGTGTGTGTGTGTGTGTGTGTGTGTGTGTGTGTGTGTGTGTGTCTTTCGTCTTAACTAGTCCTAAGGGTAAGTTCGCGGAGATAACTATAATAATGATGAAAATTACAAAAAATAATTATTATAGTTATTTATATTATCATCATTAGTATTAATATTATTATTGTAATCCTTGTTATCTATTTTATTATTATTATTATTATTATCATTATTATTATTATTATTATTAATATTGTTATTATCATTATTATCATAATTCTATATATACATTAATATTATCATTATTATTACCAATATCATTATCACTATCACTATTATCTTTCTAATCATGATTTTTATTATTGTCACTCTAATTATTATTGTTTATGTTATCTTTCTTATTATTATCATCAATAGCGTCATCATTATCATCATTATAATAGTAACAATAATAATAATTATAATTTTTATTGTTTTTTATTATTATTATCATTATCATGATAATAATAATAATGATAATATCTGTGATCATTATTGTTCCTATTACTATTATCATTGATTTATTATTATTAATTGACATTACTCTTCTTATTCTTATTACTACTCCATGTCACCATTATTACCATTACGTTTATTGGTGTCATTACCTGCTTTATCATTATCATCACCACCACCTCGTAAGTAACAACAACATCACCATCTTCATCACCTTCCTTATTGTAGCTATAAAGATCGTTATTACTGAAATTATTGTCATCATTATCATTTGATTGACATAATCTTAATCATCATCATCGCCACATAGTTATCATCAAAATTATCACATTTCTAAAAATGATAAAATACGGATTCGATTCAAAATTGCGGTAAAGGCAAAGCATTGTGCGCGTAATTTCTTCCTGCTATCTGAAAAGTTTGTGAAATTACGGCTTTTATATCTAATGGACAGTTAAGATAGTTCATATGATGAAATGTAATGGCGACATTCGATAAGAGTGAACAATTACTATGACGTAAAAGGAAGAAATATGACAGGAGTCAAATAATCGTTCTGAATATATCGTAGTGAGTTTTTCTTTTCATTTAAATTTCATGTATATTACACATGTTCGTATATGCATTTATATATATATATATATATATATATATATATATATATATATATATATATATATATATTATATTATATGTGTGTGTGTGTGTGTGTGTGTGTGTGTGTGTGTGTGTGTGTGTGTGTGTGTATGTGTATGTGTATGTGTGTATGTGTATGTGTATGTGTATGTGTATGTGTGTGTATGTGTATGTGTTGTGTGTGTGTGTTTTATGTATATGTGTGTATATTATATATATATATATATATATATATATATATATATATATATATATAATATTATATATATATATATATATATATATATATATATATAGATAGATAGATAGATATATAGATATAGATATAGATATAGATATAGATATAGATATAGATATAGATATATATGTATGTATGTATGTGTCATAGTATGCGTATATGCAACTTAGCATATACAGATGTACCTTTAGTCTATGTTCTTTCTCAAGATCTTCGTATGTTTATCACAAACGAGAAATAAATAACTACAGAAATATTACCGAAGTTTACCCGCACACATAAACAGGGAAACACTGAAATAAAAGAACAAACAGCAAACTTAAAATACCTTCAATCTTTAAAAAAAAAAAAAAAAAAAAAAGTTGAGTGCCATGATCAGGAGAAGACTTCAGAAGACGCTCAAACTTTTCACTCAGAGAACTTTATTCTTTGGCAAAAACAGTTCAGACAGATTACTTCTCCTCCTGTGGGATCAGAAGATTTCTCATCAGACTTGTCTTGATTTTGCCGGGTAAGATTTGAGAAAGAGGAAGGAGGAAGGAGGCGAAATAGATGGACACACTGGATTTTACAGATTTTTTTTCGATTCTGGATGTAGACACGCATCAATAATTATGCATAAATCTACTTATCTACCTGTATCATTAAATCTACATCTATATGTATCGATTGATTTGGCTCTCTGTCTTTCTCCCTATGATATTTATGATATATATCAATCTCTCTCTCTCTATCTATCTATCTCTCTATATACAGATATATAGATAGATACATAGAGAGATAGATTGATTGAGAGATGTTTTCTCGTATACATAGGGAGTGAAAGAAAGAGAAATATATATTAATAAGTACAGATATAAATGTTCTTGTATAAAAAAGTATCAACATGTCTTTCCATAATTATCTACGGTCGTTTTCAGTCTTAGTTTTAACAGACAATTCATATCATATATCATGCATATATCATATACATTTGCCTTGTAATGTATATGATATATGCATGTACAGTTTTATGCATATTTGCCCCAAAGTTGAAATGGATT
>NW_020871059.1:634195-639195 GCF_003789085.1 Penaeus vannamei
CACACACACACACACACACACACACACACACACACACATGTATGCACGACCGTTGGATGTCACAGTATTGTCTCTGTTATACCGTGAGACCTCTTACCCATTTACCATTATGGAATCCAGATACCATGCCCGAACACCGGCTTGTGACATATGAGCTCCATTATAGGTGAAAGTGAACTCCCACTGGTCCGGCAGTTGCATGCGTGATTTCGCTTTAGATTAAGGAGAGATTAATGAGTCAAGTTTGCCGTTTAATCTTCTCTCTGTCTCTCTCTTTCAATTTGTTTGTGGGACTTGGTCTGAAGTAGTGAATAGCAGGATAAGTATTTCCTAAAAGGGAGCAAATGCAGTAAATGCTCACATCCCGTTACCATAAAGGATGAATTTATTAGGCCATATTATCTCTGCTTATCCGGCTGCAGATGTGAGTTACTGTCAGATATCGAAGGTTAGTGTCCATGCAACACCTGCAACAGATTTGCAGTCCTGGGGATACTTTCACATCAAATCGTGTAATGAAAACATGCCGAAGATATAGGTACTGCGTTTCGATATGAAGGATAACTTCTCCTCACAAATAATCTGATAGAAATAGTAATTATAATGGAAGTTATCAAGGGAATGTTTTAATAAAGAAGGTATATTTTATTTCCATTTCTAAGAATGCACTCACTTTACGGATCTGGAGACCGTCTGGCTTATCATCAACAGGTTCTTGATTACCATACGATTCTTGATTAAAAGATAATTAAAACAGTTATCGACTCTTAATAAAAAGAAAAAAAAAAGGTAAATAAATACTAGTTTATTGGTAGCATCATCAGTGGTGTAATGCTGATACGAAACCTATACAAATAAAAAAAATATATTAATGATAAATAAATAAATAATAAATAATCTATAAGTAAACAAAGAACTAAAAAAAAAAAAAAAATCCAATTTATAAGAACAAACATCAAACTAAAATCAGGAAATGCTATAGCTGCAAGTGCGTCCGCCTCCCCTTCATCCCAACTGATGACAAGGGAACGGCAAACGAGTATTATACTAGTCTAACCATCGTTCAGTTGTGTTGCGTTCAAATAACCTTATTACGACGACCTGTGCAAAGTTTTCACTCAGGTAATTGCATTCCCAGGACAGCTGCATAGCAAGACATTCCTAAGGAAGGGCTATATTCCTTCAAGGGCCAGCATTTTTTTTTTTCTTTCTTTTAAAGGTCTGATGAAGGCAATAGACATGACCTAAATATATGATTTGATTATTTTATTTCAGAATTTATTTTCCCTGACACAAAAAACATTCAATATTAAAATTAACATCCATTATTTGGAGTCTCAATATATATGTGTATAATCTATCTATCTGTCTAATATCTATATATTATATATATATATATATATATATATATATATATATTATATATATATATATATATGTGTGTGTGTGTGTGTGTGTGTGTGTGTGTGTGTGTTGTGTGTGTGTATGTGTGTGTGTGTGTGTGTATGTGTATGTTAGTATATATATATATATATATATATATATAATATATATATATATATATATATATAAGATATATAAATATATGTATATATGTATATATTATTATATATTTGTATTGTATATAATATATATTATATATATATATATATATATATATATATATATATATAATATATATATATATATATATATATGTCCGTATATATGTAAGGATAAACCTTGTATATGCACAAACCTCAAAGAACGCGAGACCCTTAATTCGTGGCCGGAAGCCAATGGGTCTCCAGCATGCAGGCTGAAGAGGAGGCGGCAGGAGGAACAACACGCGTGAACTGCCTTCGCGTCGCAACGTCTTTGAAGTCTCGTCATTTGGATCCATCGTTGCATAAAATGGAACCCGAAGGCTGGTGCTTGTTAATCCATTTTGGCGTCCTTCAGCGCTGGTGTTGTGGCAATTTGGTGTCCTTGAGCTGCGGCATCAGGAGAGGTGCAAGACTTCGTGATTATGCCTGCTAATAATACAATTGAAGTAACCCCCCAACAAAATAAAATGACGAAAGAATACAGTACATAATACAGTCGTATGGGGCTAGCGGAGGATGACCAAGGCCTCGGAAAGTCTGAGTAAAAAAAAAAAAAAAAAAAAAAAAAAAAAAAACGAACTCGACTACACTATCTTACTGCACTTCTACGTAGTTATGGAAGAAGCTAAAAATACAGATAGCATCAAAAGTTTATAGTCGTCAGACCCGAACAAGATTCATTCAGTCAACAACTTTTGTTACATCTCCTATTTGAGTCCACATCAGAACGCCGGAAATTTAGGCATTTATCATACTATATTTGCTGTTTTATATATGTATGCGAATAAAATGTATCGTTTTAAGCTAAATGATAATAATAAAAAAGAAAATACTTAACATACTCGATAGTTTTGATGAAGAAAACTGTAACGATCATAATAAAAACGAAAATGATGATTACGGAGCTAAAAAAAGTAAGTTTATCAGAAAAATAATGTTATAGAAAAAAATGGTATTGACGATGCTAATCATGACCATAAATTTTAGATTGGGAGTATGAATAGTATTAACCAATTTGATATATCTAATGCGCATTAAATACTTACGAGCCTTTTAGACTGAATAAAAGCTACAAGAATATTTTAACTGAACTACTCCTTACAACTCGGAAGGTTTCCAATACCAAGATTTGATGTTCCTATATTTTTTCCGTTGACTCTCCTATTCGAACTAGTAGTATCACTTAAGCGTTAATGAGTGGTGTTATATCTTAATTAAGACTCGTGAATGACCTGCACTTACCAATCGCCTAATGAGTGTCTGGTAATTGACTATTCGTGACCTCTCAGGCTTTCGTAGTGGGGGGAGGGGGGCAGAGAGAGGGAGAAGGAGTGAGGGAGAGAGAGAGAAAGAGAGGGAGAGAGAGAAAGAGAGAGTGGAAGAGAGAGTGGAAGAGAGAGTGGAAGAGAGAGTGGAAGAGGGAGTGGAAGAGAGAGAGAGAGACAGACAGACAGAGAGAAGAGAGAGAGAGAGAGAGAGAGAGAGAGAGAGAGAGAGAGAGAGAGAGAGAGAGAGAGAGAGAGAGAGAGAGAGAGAGAGAGAGAGAGAGAGAGAGAGAGAGACAGACAGACAGACAGACAGAGAGAGAGAGGGAGAGAGAGACAGAGAAAGTGAGAGAGAGAGACAGAGAGAGAGAGAGAGAGAGGAGATAGAGAGAGGAGAGAGAGGGGGAGAAAGAGAAGACAGAGGAAAAAGAAGTAAAATGACAGAAAATTAAGAAAAGTGTATATGCTATATTATCATACTGTACTCTCTCTCTCTCTCTCCCCCCCCCCCCCTAGCTCCCGTCCTCCCTAACTCTTCTACCCCCTCCAATCCCACTCCTTTTTTTCTACTTCTTCTCTCTTCTTTCACCTCCGTTCCATCCATTTATTCTTTCTCTCTCTTCTTCCTCTTTCCCCTTTCTCCTCCTCTCTTTTTACTCTCTTTTTCTGAAAAAAAATCAAAACCTTGGCAGTGAAAAAATAAGAAGAAAAAGAGAGAAAAAAGGAGGTTGACGACAGAACAGACGGTCTTTGAGAAGGCAGGAGACCAGTCACTTGAAGAAGGGCAGGTTGTAAGTTTCGGCAAAAACAGAAGCAGGAAGAGAGAGTTCGAAAGTTTTGAGATAATAGGGAGAGGGGGAGGGAGAGAGAGAGAGAGAGAGAGAGAGAGAGAGAGAGAGAGAGAGAGAGAGAGAGAGAGAGAGAGACGAAGAGAGAGAGAGAGAGAGAGCAGAGAGAGACGAGAGAGAGAGAAGAGAGAGAGAGAGAGCAGAGAGCAGAGAGAGAGAGGAGAGAGAGAGAGAGAGAGAGAGAGAGAGACAGAGAGAGAGAGAGAGAGAGAGAGAGAGAGAGAGAGAGAGAGAGAGAGAGAGAGAGAGAGAGAGAGAAGAGAGAGAGAGAGAGAGATGAGAGATGATGAGAATTAGATAGATATTTGAAAGAGAAGAGAAAGAGGTAGACACGCTTTTCTGCTCTCATTCGCATGCTCTATAGTTCGACATAATATTCGTGCAAAACAAATATACGCGTGGGCGGTAGGCGAAGACTTGCTTCTATTTCATTTCATAATAGTTTTCGACTTCACTCATGTTTCGTTTGTTTGTTCTTCCCTAAACGAATACTGAAATATTTTGATACGTTTCCTCCACCTGACTTACCTTTCTAGAGTTTACACGTATAGGAAACAGCACGTAAACCATAAGATCATACGAATAACAACGTTGATATATGAATGAAAACATCATTATCCATGTTATATAAAGCATGGATATCATAATTGGCAACCTTAGTTTTGACAATTTTTAAAACTTGAAAGTTAGGGGCTTGTTCAGGTTCCAAGGTCGACAAGGAAGACTTAATTATAGCCTTGATCAATCGATGGTCTAATCTGCACACTTCATCATAACATTTTCTGTTTATATCGACGCTCAAAAAGCCTCAACATCCTTACTGAAGCTAGGCCGTCATTGTACCACACACAAAGAACAGCTGTTTTCATTTTAACAAAATTCCCAAATTACGGTTCTCAGTAGTTAAAGTTACCTAGGGTTAAGAATTATTCTAAACGCATATTCCACGAATATAACCAGAATATAAACGTACTTAAAAAAAGAATTTAAAAAAAAGTTGAACTTTACCATACTTATTATGGGGTCGGATATCCCACGAATATAACCGGAATATAAAAGTACTTAAAAAAAAAAAAAAAAAAAAAAAAAAAAAATTGGTTGAACTTTACCACACTTATTATGGGGTCGGGTTCGCACCACATTATGAGCGGATCCTACAGACCATTGTAAGAGTGAGTTTAAGAGGAAAATAATATTCTCCTAAACGTTGAAGAGCGTAGGCACTACATTATGCAAATCGCTGGTAAGTTTCCCGTATTAACCGACCGCATTTTACAGATAACCTATGCATCTCATCTGCA
>NW_020871059.1:644195-646695 GCF_003789085.1 Penaeus vannamei
ACATAATCATATCCATAATCATAATCATTATCACTATATCATTACCATTATCATTATCATCATCATCATCATCATCATCATCATCATCATTATCAATCATCATCATCATCATCATCATCATCATTATCAATCATTATTATTATCAATCATATCATATATTATCAATATATCATTATTATATCATTATTGTATTATTATTACCACATTGTTGTATAGTAGTAGAAGTAGTAATAGTAGCCAGTAATGATATCAGCAGGAGCAATGTAATATTTGGCATCAATAGCATTAAAATGAAATAACTTTAGTCGGTGACATCTCTCCTCAACTCGCCTCAAAGCAGATATTCCGAATTTTCCCGGAAAGATTTTTTGAAAGGAAACCAGAATCAAATCGTCTGACAAGCCCACTCGAAAAGATTAAAGCATCTCAGTCTTCCAATTATAAATTTGATTTCATTTCAGTATTTGCCTTAAGATGAGGAAATTAACAAGTGCATTGAGAGTACATGGAATACGTTCTGCATGGGGAGTGATGGAACTGCATGTTTAGTTTTCGTTTTATTCACTTTTCGTTTTAAAAGGATAATCATTTGTTTTATTTCCTCGATATACAACTGGTGTTTGAATTGATGGCTGATAATGACTAAACGAAAATCCTACAAGAAAGAAAGCATAATACATTTTCAAGAAACACTGTCCTGGCTCCGCATCATGGCAAAACACTTCGACAGTTGATATCTATGACTGCCGTCTTGATTGATAGTCAAAGATAATTAACGTAACTTTCGTTGCAGGGCATCAGCACGCGTGAAAACTCTACGGGTCCTACTCGCCACGTTTTAATAACATCGGATTCAAAACTACACATGAATCTGTCAAGGTAATTTACATTCGTTTTGTCATTCCAATGAAATGTCGGTTTGGTGCTGCTTGAGATCCGAATCTTACACCCCTTCCAACTTAGCTTCTCTTTAATAAGGTAATAATGTAGGAAACAAATAAACACGGAATTATGAAGAAAAAATATATATGTATAGTTTTATCATGAGCAGCATTAAATTGTCGTTAAGTGGAGTATGCTATAGGATATATAAAATAAATTAAAATGTTAAACCAATAACAAAAAAAAATAAAAAAAAAATAATCGATAATTTTTTTTTTTTTTTTTTTTTTTTTTTTTTTTTTTGCTAAAGTAAGAAAAACTGTCCAAAGAGAATCTATGAATAAAGGAAAAAGTCGATAAAGGCATGAATTACAAAAGAATGAATATGATATGAATGAATGCGTTAGGTTTTCCAACACATTTTTATAAAATATCAATTACCTAAATATCAAGTTGAAATTGTTTTCATGCATCGGTTAATATGCCAGTGTGCCAATAATAAACTCGCCTTCAC
This sequence comes from Penaeus vannamei, assembly GCF_003789085.1. Taxonomy (NCBI): domain Eukaryota; kingdom Metazoa; phylum Arthropoda; class Malacostraca; order Decapoda; family Penaeidae; genus Penaeus; species Penaeus vannamei. Next base: position 645,592 of record NW_020871059.1, read on the forward strand.
AGACAACTCGATTATTTCAAAATTTACATTTACTAGAGTCAGTAAATAACAATGAATTTAGAACTCTGGGATTCTGAGGTACACAGGAGGCACGTTGACTAAGAAATGAGAGAATTCACATCACATGCTGCAAATTCTCAGTACGCTTCAAAAGCACTTAATTGAATTTCTCCGGGACCACCGCCTACTTCACATCGAAATATGACGACTATCGATGCTCGCAGAGTGAACTGAGGAAATGTCGTTTGATTTCATTGTAAAGCGGAGCGAAGTCCCTCATTTCTAAATCTGACTCGTCATTCATGAAGTCACGAAAGACGGGATTTTAATATTTAGGTTATAATGATAATGATAATAATGATAATCTTAGGAAAAAATAACAACAATAATAATAATAAATATAATAACAATTATAATTAATATAATAACAAAAATAAAATAATTATTATCATTTCTATTATTATTATTATTGGTATGAAAATTATAAGAATATTCTTAGTTATTGCTATATCTTTTTATACATTTTTCTCCCGTGGTGATCTTTCCCTTTCCTTTGCTCGCATATATGATAAATGATATGTCAATTGAGAGTACCTTGAAACTTGAAGCATAAAGGAACATAAAGACTTCCATTCCTCAAGCTTCAAGTTATCCTACCAACCATTATTTCAGTTGATAATCACCTTGAATGAAACAGAAACCCACTACCCTCGGCTGGGAAACGTAAATATATATGTATATGGTAATAGTTCTACGCTCCGTCGCATCTGCCATGGGTGACGATGCGACTCAGACAGGCAAGTGGACACCGTTTTTCAAATCGAGATAACAATGTCTGATATTGTGCTCCTTTTATCTTCTCTCTCGCTCCTCACTTTTTTCCCATATGTTTGTCTATCCCTTTATCTGTTTGTCTGACTGTCTGCTTATTTTTATTTCTTTTTTGCTTTGTTATTGTCGCACTGCATGTACTGAAAAAATCCAAGCATTATTAAGTCGATGTCTCTAAGAAGACACACACAGGCAAAGAGAAAAACGCACAAATACAAAACACACACACATAGACACACACACACACACACACACACAACACACACACACACA
>NW_020871059.1:649195-651695 GCF_003789085.1 Penaeus vannamei
TCTTTTCAACTTTTTAACTTTATCCTTTTAGGTTGGTAACAATAAATTTTTGATTATTTTATAGTACAAGTTGCATACCTTCATCTAATCTTAAGTAAGGTCTGATGAAAGCTTCTAAATAATTGTAACCGGTTCCCGACTAGGATGACCTATGGTCCAAATCATTTTATGTCCTCTCATATTATGTTGAATTTAAGGTTTATAGTCAATTTAACTCCATAATTGTATTTAACACAAGTTGTATAAAGATTCTCTATGTAATATAGAATTTTGTATGTATATATGTATATTAAGAAAAAAAAAATGTATATATATATATATATTGTATATATTATATATATATATATATATATATATTTATTGTATATATGTATATATATATTGTACATATGCATATATATATATTGTATCTATCTATCTATATCTATATCTGTCTATCTATATCTATCTATCTATCTATCTATCTATCTATCTATCTATCTATCTATATATATATATATATATATATATATATATATATATATATATATATATATATATATATATAGTCACGCCACAGGAATACTAACGCAACGTACACCTTCGGTAATTTATGGCAAAAATACATGATACTGAGAAAAAGCGTTTGTTAAATGGTTCCTCTTTCCTCTCTCTGATTTCTACGTCCATTAAATTCCACGATTTTATTGGCTCTTGGTTCGTGTGATGGAAAGTTACGGTATAAAAGCTTAAGAACTATGATGGCCATCTTGAAATGTCTCGGCGCTAAAGACTTTCCGCTTGATGATGACGGATGAAGCCGAGAAGGAGGGGCTTGGAAGGCTTTTGAGGAGGTGGGGGGGGGGGGGGGGGGGGGACGGGCGAGTGATATTGCGCTTAGAGAAATGGGCCTTTTTGCCGCGTGAAATGGACGCAATTAATAAGAAACCTGTGTATTGTGTGTATATTTGTATACGTCTATAATTCATACAAACTTACATAATGGTTCATAAATACACACAAAACATAAACATACACATAAGCACACACACACACACACACACACACACACACACACACACACACACATATATATATATATATATATATATATATATAATATATATATATATATAGGGATATATATATATGTATAAATACATATATGTAAATCTCTATACATATTTATGTATATATAAATATAAATATATATATATATATATACATATATATGTATGTATGTACATACATATAAACACACACATACACACACAGAAATATATATATATATATGTGTGTGTGTGTGTGTGTACATATATAAACATATATTTATGCATATACATATATATGTATATATGTACATCTCTCTCTCTCTCTCTTCTCTCTCTATATATATATATATATATATATATATATATATATATATATATATATAATATACATATATACATACATATACATGTGTGTGTTGTATGTTTTTTTGTTTGTGAATATAAATTATATAAGTATATATATATACATATACATATACAGGAAAAGTAACACCAACTCAGCTACGAACATCATTTATTTCTTCAGACGTTTCGAAGTTACTAACTTCATCATCAGTGCTAATGACATCCACTCACACAACAAGATTTTCACATTCTGACCTCTGCCTCACACAGACTTGACCTTATCACCTTGGAATCACTGTTTATCTCAAGGATGAAACCAGACCTAAACAATACAACAACTGCCATCCAATTACACACACAATAACTACAGATTATCCATGTAAGTCTATGCAACTTAGTTTTACAATTTTATATGTTTTTACTTTCACATTGTATTGTTTATTTATAGCATGCTTAAACCTTTTTCCTTTTTTTATTGTAGATTTTAATATGTTGATAATTGCCTTGTTTTACCATTTCCTTGTTTTGCTCGTTTAACTGTAATTCTTTAATTTTAAATAACCCCTCTTAAATTGCTTGTTTATTTTTTTTTTACATTATTAGGACCCTATTTGTACTTTGTTTTATTCTTGCTATTTTTGCTTATGTGTTTGGTTCTTCTATCATTAGCACTGGTGATGAAGTTAGTAACTTCGAAACGTCTGAAGAAATAAATGATGTTCGTAGCTGCGTTGGTGTTACTGTTCCTGTTAAAGTTACGATTCCCGAAAGGAAAATCACTTGCTGAAATCATATACATACATACATATATATATATATATATTATATATATATATATATATAATATATATATAATATATACATATATACATGTGTGTGTGTTGTGTGTTTTTGTATGTGATATTATTATATAAATATGTATATATACATATATATATATATATATATATATATATGTATATGTATATATACATATTTATATATATATATTCACATAAACACAAAACACACAACACACACATATATATGTATGTATATATATATATATATATATATATATATGTGTGTGTGTGTGTGTGTGTGTGTGTGTGTGTATATATATATATGTATGTATGTATGTACAT
>NW_020871060.1:6691-21691 GCF_003789085.1 Penaeus vannamei
TGTAGAGTGAGGTCTAGCTTGAATCTGAGGACTACTACTCAATTCGAGCTTATAGGCAAGGCAGTTTCTATAAAATACATTATGGGAGTCTCACAGTTGGGACATGTACGTGACTGAGCAGGGCAATTTGAAGTGATGACCAATTTGGGCACATACAGGGTAGAGGGCCGTGGAGCGAGTTTGTCTAGGTGGCAAAAATGCCAACATTTCTGACAAGGAAGGGGTCTGTATGGTCGGACATGATAAGACAATCCGATAATATAAAGTTCATGGGGAGGTCATGTCTACAGAAGCTAATCTTGGCAATATTGACATGGGATTTATGCTGGTCTCTGGAGGAATAGTGTAGCACTGGACTGCCACTGCACCATAATCAGCAAGGCAGTAAGTAGGCCATTTTCACAGTCTGACCAATTCTTTTGTAGATATGACAAGCATTTAGAGGAAAAGAAACAATTCCAGTAGCAGTATTAAGAGAGGGATGAAATTCAGCAGGAATGTGTTTGCCATTGAGGTCAGTTAAATATTGCACGAGCTTGGGATTCTGATAACTGTGACAAGGCGTGAATGATCGGAGCGACTGCTGTAGGTAACTTTGCCTACTTGAGAGTACTCAAAAGGTTTGCAGAGGTAGAGGCAGTAGAAGGACGAGGGTGAGAGGAAGATGGGGTGTTATGGAGTGGAGTAGTTCTGTGTGGGGGGAGGGAGGACAATAAGAATGAAGAATAGTGACAAGGGAAGAGGGAGTTGACAGTTAAGAAGACTGTGAAGTCGGAGACTGAGGGGAGAATGTTGGAAGATAGGAATGGGGTACATTCTGGTTTAGTAAAACCTGGGTGGGTAGTTTACAATGGATAATGTCAGCAAACATTGAGGGGGGGGGATTACTATCAGTGGTCGGAGTCATGGTCAAAGAAGGGGCAGAGGTAGGAAAATCGAATTCTGATAGGCTAGTTGATGAAGGGGCAAGCCTCAATGTCCCTATTAAGGGGAAAAAACCTTCATTATTGGCCATCGTGAGCCTGAATTAATGGGGGAAAAGAAATGGTCCACCCCTCAGGGTACTCAAAAGGGATAAGGGCTAGGCTATTAAACAAGAGAATACCGTGCCCATGGCTCCTGGAGGCCGTTCATGACTGACACAAAGCCAGCCTTTCATTCTTTCAATGCGGCTCTTACACCTTAGGAATGGGACAGAAGAAGGTGATGAAGAAGATATAGAAAAGGGAGAAGAGACCATGCAAAATTAGTTGCAGTGAGGGCTGAGGCCCAGGATAGGGCCCTACATTGGGCCTCATTCTTTGTCTCCTAAGCCCTCCCACGACAACAATAAGCAAGGTAAAGGGAAGGATAATAAGAGTGGAGGGGGTAGATGATGAAGAAGACTGTGCAGCAGGAGATGGATGTAAAGCGTTGGGAGAGTTGAAGAGGTGTATTCTGAAGGTTTGGTATCGACCTAGGACAGATGGGAGGGGAGCAGAACGAAGGACAGTTTTGGAATTGATAGAGAGGGAAAAATTCCGACACTTGCTCACTTACAATTACAGATAAACAATACACTTATACTTAGCCCACTGTTCCTGGGAATGCATGAATATATACATTGTCCACTGTCTTTTTTATGTAATTAAATTAGTTCATACATAAATAGTTCCTGAAGCATATTAGTTACCAAGGAGTCAATTGCTAGACCTCTGACCTCATTTATTTACCTAATTCCCTGATTTTTCAGAAAGAAATTTTATTATTCTGATTAGTGTTATTATCATTAATTACATTTCCCCAATAATACTGATAATAATATGCATAATAAAACAAATATATTTGAAAATTTAAGTAATAAGGTAAACTGGTTAGTAATTACCTGAGAAGCCCCTTTTGTATAAAATTAATAAAACAAAATGTCCGTGGACAATGCGCATGGTAAGTACCCATGTTAAATTATATATGCATATTCAGCAATCACTTTTATTACTTACTTTTAAGTTAATTGTCTCGTCCTTATCATCATTATCAAAAATAAAGAAAGATATTGACATTACAGTTCAGGCACATGATTCCTATCCATGCAATAGGAGACACGTGGATCCTTCTAATTGGTAGTTGACAGTTAACTTGCTTTATGATGTTGCTACTTTAACTCTTAAATTATAATATGTGGTGTTTAGTAGACTGTCACATGATTCTTGAGAAGGAATGTACACCTGAATACAGTGGATTGTAAAACAGAAATAAATCTACAATAAAAGGCAAATTGACAACCAAGTTATTTCAGCATTTATATATATTGTAAAAATGCAACATGTACGTATATTCAGTACAAAATAATTGTCATACACATAATAAACTCAACCAGGCTGTCAACAATAAATAACACAACAGTCAAAACGTATGCCCACTAACATGATGGTAATACTCAAATATTATCAAAAATTAAATCTTGATAGGTTAATATCAAAATAAATATACGATTACTTGCAATTTCAGTTTAAGAAAACCATTCCAGTTCTTTCTCCCAATTGAATTACATAAAGCATGAATGGTATGAATCCATCTAAACAGAAAATACATTTACAAAAGGTATAAAATATGTGTACTTCCTTTCTAATGGACTTATATTCTAAACACTGTGAGTCAGTAAGTAACAGGAAAAGGGGACACTAAGATCTTGGATACCATATCTTGTGTAAAAGAAGAAAGCCACAGAGGGTAAAGAATAATGTATGTTATCAAATTATTTCTTAATGTGGTTTCTCATAAATCAATCAGCCTTTTGGGTGTTAGGCCAATATAATGGGATATTCAACTGACTAACACTACTGTAATGTCAAAAAATTATCAGTAGTTAAAAAATGTATTCATATTTAGTGGCTCCTGTCTGCTAAGACATACCTAATAGTTTTACCACTGAAGGGACTAGCTACAAGCAATCACTCAGGTCTTTTGGTGTTTTAGAAGTGTATTTTCTCCATTTTCAGGTGGATTTTCTTGCATCTAGATCTATTTTTTTCTGGAAAATAATCATAACAAAAAATGTGTCAATATCAAACATATACTTCTTATCCAGTATCCCCTGCTTCTGGTGAAATTTTCTGGCTACTATTGAAACAGAGCCTTTTGATTTGATTCTCATACCAACTCCACAAGAAAAAGAGAGGAATCAAAATATTGTTGCCCTATATTACATGTATTCTATGAGATCAGTGAAAAATATACTTCACAAGGCACTTAGATTCTCAAAAGACAATATCATATGTAAATCACATACTCACTAAGAATCCTTAACTTACACCAAACGACCCATGTATATAGACCTTGGATACTTTGCTTTAAGCTGTGGCCACTGTACAAAGAAATCATCAACAACCCTATAAAGAATCTTGCCTGAGAGGAGAGAGACAGCACGCGGCACAGACTCTCTATGAACACAATACGAATCTGACTCAGGCACAAAACTCTCATTATGAAAGCAGCAATGCAAATTGGAACACATGTTCCTGGTCCGTTGGTGAGCAGGAGTGATGGCCGATGGCGAAAAACGATAAGCATGCTGAAGACAAAGGCCCAAGCAGTTGTGAACACACTTGACAGCCACGACTGACCCACTTCACGTGATCTTGGCACAATCTCAACTACATATTGGTCCTCTTCATCAGGTCCTTTGGCTCTTTCCTGGAATAGAGTATCTTTTCATTAAGAATCATTTGCACTTATAGTTTATACTTTTACTGATACACCTCCTGTTTTTCCATAAACTTTGGTTCTAAGACTGTATATTTTGCCAATTCAACAGATCTGCTGCATATCTACATCTTCCTGTACTCCTGTAAAGACAACATACTTTTACTTTTTTGTGATAAAAGCTTAAGAATTTACTTATGCAGTCCAGTTTAGTCTAAAACAATGCAAATAACAAATAAAGTTCATGGTCACTAAGACAAAAATGGCAACAAAATGCACTTCAGGGTAGACATTCTCATAAAATAATACAAATAATAATATAACTCAATACATCAGATAATTATAATTCCATATCATAATTCCAGCAGTTTTATAAGTGCATTCACTGTAGAAGATATCCACAAACCTTAAACTCTTTCTCCATATCTTGCAGACGTCTCAGACTAACAGTGTCAGTTGCAGCAACCACATACACTCTTGGGCTGTAGCGGCATACATCCAGTGCACGAATGATTTTGAGCATTTCCCCAGTGTGACCTCCTGACCCTAATACTACAAGCGACTTGATGGACCTTTGTACATATATGGGTTTGTCACTGCAACAATTCATGACATACAGGGTATATCCTATGCGCATTAATATAAATGCCAATAGGAAGATGAGAACTACGAATATCATCATCATCTTGTGTTTTCCTAGAAAGATAAAGAGATGTTTGTATTATAAAAATTGGAAAAAGACTTGTATGATGTAATTACCTAGGTAATTTTACACAATAACTCCGCATAATGGTTTGCAATGATTCTGGTATCAATGAATTCCTCTTGCTCTCTAGTCTCCAAATATATTGAAATTTTACACAGAAACACCCCAAACCTAACATTTTTGGCTTAGATAGCAGAAAAGCCATGAAAGGTACCAGAGAAATTGCGAATTAAAATCGAATAATATACACAGATTCAGTCACTATGTCTAATGTAAGGGGCTGTGCCCACAACACCGCCTAATAAAACAAAGACTTCTCCACATGACTGGCATGCCGGTGCGCTCAATACCAAGTCTGTTTGACGCTCTTCTGCTGTGAATATGTGGACGATTCTTTGTTTTCCTGGTCAGGGGTTAGGAGTAAGCAGTACCAATGGGGGGGGGGGGTCACAAGGGGTATAGCCCCTGCATTAGACAAATAATGACTGATTCTGTGTATCTTATTCATATTCTACCCTGCAATTTCCCTGGTACCTTTCATGCCCATCCCTGCTATCGGGGCCAAGACTGTCGCTAATGGCGGGTTCTGTGTAATAATTTATTTACATCTGGACAATAGAGAATGAGAGGAATCCAACTTACCAAAATAATCACAAACCAGTATGCAAAATTATTATGTAAAATTATTATTACATAAATAAATAATGCTAAAAACTGAGAAATGTAAATGTAAATCACAAGAAAGTGGAAGTTAGTTGCAATCACTCAATTGCTAATATTCATTTAAATACCTTGTTCCATAAGAACTATTTTACTTTTTAATGACTATTGAATACTAGAAGTACTCATTATATAAATCTTGCTATAAGTTTCGGTAAATTTACAGAACAGTTCTGACTAACTGATCAAGACAATTTTGGTATCAATGGATTTCTCTCACTCTCCCAATCTCAATAAGAATGCCAGGGCGCTAATGAGCCATAAATATGCATAAATACTTTCCAAGTATAAAGAAATTATTGTGCAGAACCCCCCCCCCCCACCCCACATTGGCGACAATCTTGGCCCCAATAGCAGAGGTCATAAAGGGTACCAGAGAAATTGCCATACTTGGTTAGTAGAGAGTGAGAGGAATCCACCAATCCGTTTGTCAGTCTCAATGAGACCGGCTGCCGGTAAACTCACATACTACTGTCATCTTTACTTATGCATATACATTTCCTTATACAGACACGGTAACCTTGTGTACAACTTACAGAATCAATATAGCTCTATGCACTTATCAGACCAATAAAGTTGCAAAAAGGATGCGAAATAGCGACAATTCTGACCCAAGATGTTATTCTTTTAGACATAAACCTTCGACGTCCGGACGCGAGCTGCTGTGGCGATGTTTCTTTTTATGTTAAGAGTCCTTATTATATGAGTTTATTGATATTTTCAGCAAGATAAGAAATGGAAACATAGTTATCAACGTATACTGGTACACAGATATTGCCATACAGCAAGATATATAATGAAAATAATATGAAGTTCTGTCGTCATAATCGGTTTCGAACACTCATGTGCCTAAATTGGAATCCAAATTTCCGAATTAAAAAAATATTTTACGCATCATCAAAGTTACATATAGAAAAAAACATTATATTGCAGCCATAAATATTATATAATTAAACATAGAAATGAATTACACTTAATACTAGATGAATAATCTAAAATCAAAATAATTTCGAGTATTTACGTTTCTCCACAATGGTGGGAGTGTTCCTCTGTAAAGTGTCATCCAGCCCGAGAAAATGAGATACTTTGCTTTTTGATTGATTTCGGGAACAAAAGGTAATTGTTTAATGAAATTGTTGTGTCCGATGTTCTCTTAAATGGATAAGAATATATGAGATTGTATTACTCTAGTCTCTATTAGGTAATTGGAATTAAAATGCACAGTGACGAAACTTTCATGATTTGCAGAGACAAAACTTTTGGAACATTATCTGAGTCATTCTGTGCAAAGGCTTCCAAATGCCAGTGCTTAAGAAATTCGGTTCATTCGATTTTCCTTTGATGTTTAATTCCAGATATAATACCTTCAATCCATGGAAACAAACGATAGCACTGATATTGACCCTGATAAATAGGGAGGTTGTATACACAATACACTGATATTACAAGGAAAAGGCTTTGGATTTGTTGGGTACAGAAGAATATTATCTTGCCATCCAATAGAAAATAACACTTGAAAGAGTATTTAGGGAGTGAGACCCCCAAAAGACTGAGAACGTTTGTCACCAAAGTGTATTTTCTCAACCCAATCGGACAGAATAAAGTGATGATTTTGCAGACCAGGCAGGGAGTAGAGGGTAGCAGACCATTATAAGAGGGGAGTTAAGGGGGCACAGCCCTCTAATTATGGCCAATGTTTATTGCAATAGCTGGATTATTAGATAATTGGCCTCAACCTTTCACTTTTACCCTGCAGTTTCATTGTTGCATATTATTCTCTCACTGGGTAACAAGGACAGTAACATAGCTATAATTCAGTTGCGTTTTAAACATGATGAGAGTTATTAGAAAATTGTTGTCAGGCTCCTTTTCCAAATTTACTGGGATATTGTATCAAGTTCCTTTATTAAAGAGGGTTGTTTGTCTTTGCCTGACCACCAACAGAATTTGAGACTGCTTTGATCATGAGACACTACACCAGTCTAGATAGTGCCACTATCTTTGCTATAGTTTTATTTCTTTGCCAAATAAACTATATCTTAATAATATATATCAAATACCATTTGCATATTCCAATCTATTTATATTGTGCTCTACAGCCTTTTGATTTTTTGTTTACTTATTTATTTTTCATAAATACTTTTTTTAAATAGAATGCATTTATAGGACGCAAAGTCAATGTAACCAATTTTTGGAGATTTTTTTATGGCAATCTGATCCAGCTCTTCCCTTCCACCAAGAAATCTTGTGGATAGGGGTTAACAAAACAAGGAATACAGTTAAAAGAATACATAAAAACAGTGTTTTCATCAATCACATGTACGCTTTGAATTTGAGGTTCTAATTTGGCTGAATCATCAATAGTACCAGGAATTACCACTTTGTTGCACTACAGTGTAAAGATATAAACCAAACATGTTTAACCTTGATTGAAAATGTTTATTGTGCAATTGAGAAGTTAATATTATTCTTAATATCTTACCTTATTATGGCCTATATATTTTGTGAATATTAAATTATCTTGTGCACATTCTTTTGCCTTACAGCTTAACAGAATAACTAAAAAATGGATGTTGGTGAAGCAGAGTCTGAGGCTATTGCCAGAGCCTCTCTTCTGGTGGCAAATATGCTCCAGCGGCCAGACCAGTTGCAAAAGGTTGACCAGTATAGGAGACGAGTCCAGAGGAAGAAGGTACACTTCATTTTCTTATGTACTTGATTGTGAGCTACAAAGTTTATTGCTTTGGAACTTAAATTGTCCCATTTGGAATAGAAGCTCAAAGTTCCATTTCTTATTGTATTTATATAAATGTGTTTCAGAATACTTTGATCCATGACAAGTGAACACATATTATTTATTCACTTTAATTCAGCTATATATTTTCATATTTTTGTTTATATATATTTTGTTATTTTTTCTTGTCATACAAAAAAAAATGATAATAGTGATATGTTATTTATACTAATAAAGCACATTTTGGGATGATGTAAAAAAGAGAAAAAAAGTCCTATACATCAGTAAGCCTGTCCCGAAAATCCTACAATATGAAGCTGAAATTTAAAACCTTTGTGAGGAAAGTAATACAGTTTAGGTGTAGAGTTGATCCTTACAATCCAACGCAGATGTGGTACATCAACACACTAAACAGTTGCTTCTATGAACTCTATATCAGTTAAAAAAAGATGTAGAGAGATTGGTAAATACATAATACGATGAAAGATTAAATATGTGAATGCAGTTATATACATATGTTATACATATATTACCAACAGGCATCTGTTGAGGCCATGTTGAAGACTGCCATGCAAAGCCAGCTTGATGGAGTCCGTACTGGTTTAGGCCAACTACAGGCAGCCCTGACAGACCTCAAAGAGATAAAGACAGGGCAAGTATTAATTCAGTTTGCTCAAAGACATAAAAGGACATAGGTATTGTAATATTTGTGCATTGATTAAATATAAAGAATACATGTGTATATATATTTATAGAAAGATAGATAAATAGATACATAGAGATAGAGATAGAGATGTAGATAGGTAGATAGATAGATAGATAACAGCATATTTTTTTAGTTTTATCTTTTCTTTGAATTATTCAATTTTCCCTTTTTAAGAAATCTAATTTATCACTGCAGGATGGCTGAAATAGAAACAAGCTTAGTTCGTGTGCCTGAACTAAGCAATCAACTTTATGAGTGCCGTGAGGAGTATGTCAGGTACTCACAATATTTGGCTGCCATGGAGAACCTCAAACACATCTTCACTGTACCGAGTCTGTTGAGAAAACTTATAAGTGGATTAATGATGGGAAGCTCCTATATGCTCACCAGGTTGTTATTGATGGTCTTTCATAGTTATGTATGGAAGTTGTTTGATGTAGATGAACGTTTTTTACATATTCAGCCATGTATTGTGTAGAGAAAAGAGTTGTTAGATTGCGTAGAGTTGAAATAAGTCTTGAAAGTGATCCGCACAAGCATGTTCTTAAATGATACATGTGGAATTTTTCAGTGCCCTGATGGACTTGGAGAATAGCCGAGATGAGTTGCTCTTTGAACTGCACAAACTCCCTCATCAAAATCCAAACGATACACGCGTTCTGAAAGAGTATTTGCCGATGTGCAGAAGCTGTCCGATGATCTTGGTGTGTTTTTCCCTGAATAGGGTTTGATTTTATTTAATAAATTGTTTTCTATTTTAAATAATTGAAAATTTGTGATATACCATCGTCATATAAATATTGTGTCCTTGGCTGTAAGAAGAGATGTTCTAAGACAAGAGTTTAATTTCAGGGAAACAAGTTTGGATTATCCTGCAGCGCACTCTAAACACCGTCAGAAAGGAACCTACCCAGATTGTTACTGCACTGAGAATTGTTGAACGTGAGGAAACTGATCAGTCAGCTTTGCAGGTAACTCACTTTTAACAATATTGTTTGTATACAGGATATAAAGATAAAGATATCATATGTGCTTTTTGTTGTGCGTATGTGTCTGTGTCTGTGTGTGTGTGTATTATATATATGTATGTATGTATTATGATTTGCACATTACATGTTTGTATATTTACAAGTATAGGCCTAAGCAGCTATTTTCTAGAAATGGGTTAGGCAGATGCAGCTGCACATCATAATGATATTGATTATTCAGTTTTAGATACATAAACATTTATGTCATCAGAATCAGTTTTTTTTTCAGTATTTCAGTCTTATGATTCATACATGTTTGATAATAAGAGTGATTACAGTGATGGTCCTTCTCTTGCCTCCTCTTTAACCCATATTCATTCCTCGTCTCTCAGCGCCAGAAAGGATCAGGGTTCCTACCTCCCAGGCGCCCAAGAAGTGGCGAGAGAAGGCATTTGCCGTCTTGGAGAGTTCTGCTGCACAGCGTATTGAGGGAGGACAGTTTGAGGATAGAGAGACAAGCAAAAATTGGTTGATTAAGCATCTGGAGGTGTGTTGATGTTTTTTCTTTTGTATTCATTGTTTTATATGTATATGTGTGTATATATATATATATATATATATATATATATATATATGTATATATATATATATATATATATATATATATATATATATATATTTATTTATTTATTTATTTATTTATATATATATTTTATATACATATAAAATTTTCAACCTTTCCCAAAATTCAGTTCTTGAAAGCAGTATAGGTTTATGTAATCCATTTTGTTTCCTTTTGAAACAGTACTTAAAACAATATGAATAATCATTTCCTTACTGATATCTCTCTAAAATGCAGCTCTTTTTCTTGAACTGATTGTGAGGTTATATTTCCAGTTCTGTAGAGGATAGGGAACCATTTTCTTCAGTGTAGAGAAGATAAATGAAAATATTTTCCTAGAAGTTTCACACTTACAAGTTTTGAAGGATAAATCTGCTAAGGATGGTTATCATACACAATATCTCTTTACCCCACAGGTTATTCGACTACTTTTACTAGAGGATATGAAAGTCATCAAGTCATTGTGTGTGCCATGCTTCCCTCCACACTATGACATTGTCAACAGATACGTTCAGATGTACCATAAGAGCTTGTCTAACCATGTATGTAGTGCTTTGGAATCACTAAACTCTGGACAACATCTCCAAATAGCCAAAAGTTCTGAGAAAAACCTAGTTTTAGTGTATTCAAGTATTGTTTGTGGATGTTTTACTTTATTGAAACATAATTTCTTTCTCCTAATTGTTTTGGATAAAAAACAATAGGTTGTAACTCCAGTTATATCTGCTCATTGGTATTTGTTTGCAGCTGGTTGAGATAGTCGAAAGAGGCCTAGAGGATAATGAATATGTGACTCTCCTGTCGTGGGTGCTGAATGTATATGGTGGGAAGGAACTCATGTCTCATCCCCAGCTGAATATCAATGTGGCAAAGCTGGGGCCTTTACTGGAGAATAAAGTACTAGAGGACCTCATATCAAAGTACCTACAGGTTTGTAGTGTTTATTTTTTTCTGTCGTGAGTTAATACATTTTTGCCTATGCTGGTGTGTTTGTTTGCTTTTTTTTTGCCCTCTTTCGCTCTTTTACTCTAATTTTTTTGTTCTTGTCTTCCTTTACTTTTTCACTTTTCTGGATCATCTAGTTTTCATTCTAAGAAAGGCCTTCAACCTCCAGAATTATATTGTATTATCTTTCACAGAATGTTAACAACAACTATGACTCATGGATGGGTCGAGCCTTAGAGTTGGAGGAGAAGGAGTGGTATCCGTGATGAACCACCTCAGCAAGATTCCGAGTCCCATTATAAGACAGAACTCCGCAGCTAATTCATGACATGATCCGTCAGAACCTGGAAGTAGCTGGTACCATAAGGTGAGGGTATGATTGAAGATATGTTTAATTTCTTTTTTTGCAGAATATCATTTTAAAGTTATTATAAAAAGTAATAAATTATTAAAATGATGAATATAGAATTGGGATAAATAAAAGGTCCATGATAAAATGTTAATGATAATAAAACATTCAGCCAAAACAAACAAACTAACTAAAAGTCATGCTTCTCTTTGCCTCATGATGCACTGGCAGCCCTGAGGTGCAAGTTCAAGTCCTGATATCAAGCTTGGTGCAAGTTCGTCTCTTTGCAGCCAAATTCCAGACTGCAGTGACAAGATACAAGGACACCTATTACAGTGACAGATCAAAGGTATAGTATTATTTGAGAGTGACTTTGAGTCATACATATGCCACTATTGATTTATAAGCAGATGTGCTGGGTATGTCATTGTCTGCATGCCTTGCTGTACAGTACTCTGTGATAGGATAAAGAGTTTTTTCTAACTGCAAAACTAAATAATTTTTTCATATTTTCCCCCAAGATCCAATACTTCACAACCTATAACATTGCTCTGGCTAATGGCTGTCAAGGATTAGTGGGTGTGATGCTTGATATTAAGTCTCAGTTTTGGAAGCCAGGAGGATCAACTCAGACTGATGCGAAAATAGCCACCGAATTTGATGCTCTGCTGACCGTGTACCAGGTAAAGGATTTATGAATAAAGTAAATGTTACCATGTTATATAGAAAATACTATATGTAAAGTATTTCTCTTGTAAAGAAAAGGGTGTTGGTTTAAGTCCACCTATCTGGCATATAAAAAGAAAAAATTGTAATATATCACATAAATATCAAGTTATGTTTACAACAGTACAATATCTTTATTTTATGTAAAAACTAGCTGTGCATGATGATTTTATAAATCTTCATAGAAAAAAATCAGTCTTGTTTGGTGAATATAAATGGTTTTCCTTTAAAAATTTCATCACATTACATCACCCCTTAAGCCAGAATAAAATCACATTGTTGGCTCTGTCACCATTGCAGCGTTTGAGAGAGCTCTTGTGCGATCATCTACTCGAAGAGGCATTGGTTGATCTTCAGGAACAGTTTAATACTCTGTTGACTCCACGGTGGCTTAATAACACTGAACCCATGGACACCATCTGCCTCACACTCTCTGATTATTTCACAGATTACCAGCACCTGTACCAGAAGTATGTGTGGTTTATGATGCTCAGTCATTATTCTTTTCATATAACTTGTGCTGAGTTTATTGTGCTCAATCAATTTTCTTTTCATGTAGCTCATGCTGTGAGTTAAATGGAATTGTAACTGTAAATGAGTATATAGGAAGTATTGGGGAAATAAATAAAAAATGATGATGGCAGTAAGTATAGAGATGAGAAAACAGAAATGACTGGAATTTTTTGTTTTTTCATTAATTTTGTTTCCATTGTTTTCTTTTACAAAGGAACTTTGATCATGTGGTTCAGATAGCTCTGAATACTGTTGCAATGCGCTACACAACTGCCATTTTGCAAAAGAGAATATCGCTGAAGACTCAGGAGGATCGTAAGATGGTTGCTGACAGAATTATATCTGTAAGTAGTTATTTGTTTAATAGTTTGCATATCTTATCCTGGATTATTTTATGATTGTTTAGATTATTATTATTTTTTTAATAAAAATACCTTAAGATCATATAAGATACTACTGTGAGAAATCTAGCTTCAATTAACCTTTCAACAAAGGTTGATAACAGGTCTTTATGATAATTAGCTTACAAACAAAATGTATTTACCTAGTCTATCCAAAAGTAATGTGTATATATAAATGTTTAGGTCACTTTTATCACACTAGAATGATGCTGTGAAAGTTTTTAAAAATTTGGATACTTGTGACTGGTTTATTATATATATACATTTATTGTGTTATCTATTAGGTTTCCTTGTAAAGGATTTTGCTTGATGCCAGTGTAAATCATAACCTGGATATTACCATGGGGTATTCTTTGAATGCCTGCATGCAACCTGATCCACACACACATGCGAATATATAAACATTCATATATTTATTTCTTGAATAATTTATTTACATCTGTGCATATTTTCTTTGTTTTCTTTTGCATCCAGGAAGCGGCAAAGCTGTCTACTGTCTTTGAGCAAGCAGCCCCAGACCTAGCCAAGTTTGACTCACCATGTGAGGTCATGAAGAGCTTAGCAGAGGTCATAAAAGTTTCAGATGTGGAATTCCTCGGACTTGAGCTGCATAGGCTGTTAAGGAGGTTTGGCATTTATCTGTTTGTGTCCTTTGATTTCCCTAGAGAAGAATATTGTATCAAGAATCATCACCATCAATATATTAATCTTCATATTATTATTATCAATGTCATCATTACTATTATTATCAGCAGGACATCATCATCACCATTAGCATAAACTTTATCATTTTTTCATTAGTTATCTTTATAATCATCATCAGTAATTTAAAGATACTTTAAGAGTATCATTATTAGAAGATGAAAATAGCCCTTTAGGCATCTACAAGGTTGTAGGTAGGTATACTTGGTGTTTATACATTGTTTTCATAACCCTTGATTAAGCTACTTATATTTTTCTAGAAATTCTTCAAGGAGTCTTATATTGTTCATGCTTTCTGTTACCTCATATCTTTTTCTCCACATTATCTTTTTCTTTACATTCCCTACATTATTCACAAATATTTCCAGGTACCCTGACATGACAAGCGACCACCTCACTGCCCTATTACTATTGCGTGGGGACTTGGGCCGTCTGGATGTGAGACAGCGTGTTGCTGAGATCATGGAGGAAATGAGAACGCAAAGAACAGGACCAGCCCCTAAGAGCATCTTCTCCCACATTGTCATTTCCACATCACTGTTCACTTAGGAGAAGATTGTATTGTACTATTTAATGGTGTAAACAATATGATAGCTTTATCCAGGCAGATGTAACTTTTTGTTTTGTTTTCTCTTACCTTTTTTTTTTACTGTCATAGACACAGATAAAGATGATAATTGGTTGTTTCAAATTCCTGTGTGTGTTGTTATGCTTTCAGTAGAATTATATAATTTTTCTTTTGGCTAAAATTCACTAATGTAAGATTTCACATTTATGTATCTCTAGTGAAAGGAGATAAATCCCAAATATGTGATGGTATTATTATAAGAAATATGAAGTATATATATCAATAAAATTATCAGTATATTGAGATTCAGTATGTTTTCTTACCCAGCTGATTTTTATTGGCAATTATTTTTATACTCTAGGCCAGTGGTTCTTAACCTTTTTAGAGTCACAGGTCCTTTAAGAATCTGATGAAAACTATGAACTCCCTTCCCCAAAATATTCACATGAACACAACTTTGTATATAGTGTATATAATGTACTGTACTTGATGAGATTTTATTGTCTCATACATACACGAGATACACATTATTATTAAACTTTAAAGGAAACAATATTGAAAAAATACACGACTGAAATGATTTTTGTTAATTTTTATCTGTTCTTTACAGACACCCTAAAAACCATCATGACCCATGGTTAAGTTTTCATGTTAAGTAA
>NW_020871060.1:26691-28910 GCF_003789085.1 Penaeus vannamei
ATAAATCACATCATAATTCTGTTATCCGCTTTAAATAGATAGAGATATTTTGGTACTAGCATTAATAAATAAAACTGATAAAATCACAAGCAGTTTCTTAACCCTCTGAAGGCATCTCAGCTTAATCTCAACACGCGCGAGATCTCACACCTGATAGAGGACTTTGGTCACCTGATTAACCTCTGATAACAGCCATCCTGGAAAAAATAATTGAGGTAATTAGCCAGGATATCCGTAGGTAATTATGAGCCTTGATGGTCGCGTGGACATATTCATAGCTCCCCCCCCTCGCCTCCACCCCTCTCCTCTCCCTTCCCCTCCCCCTTCTGTCCCTTCCCTCCCCTTCTCGTTCCGTTCTCCTTCCCCGTCACCCTCTTCCTCAATCCCCCCTCTTCCCTTCCGTTATCGCTTTATACTTTTGGGCTGTGGTTCTCGATTGTTCTCTGTGACTGGCTTTCATTTTGGGAAGTAATTGATGTTGTGAGGATCCTAAAAATATCACACACACACACACACACACACACACACACACACACACACACACAACACACACACACACACACACACACACACACACACACACACACAATAACACACACGCATACACACACACACACACACACACACCACACAATAACAGACACACACACACACACACACACACACACACACACACACACACAATAACACACACGCATACACACACACAGCCGTTATAGACACTACCTCTCCTGAAACCAGCAAATATTCCCCATCCAATTTTCCAGTAGCGTTTTCCCCCGAAAATACGAATCTTGATAAAAAACCTAAACGATAACAGATCAACGAGCAAAAAAAAAAAAAAAAGAAAAAAAAGGCGAACGAAAAAAAAAAGATTATCACACCATCCTCGCCATTACAGGATCGTAACCGACTACAGGGGATTTTGTCACCTCCGAAACCCCTATTGAATCCTCTTCGATCCTTTATCAGATGTTGCCTCAGCGTGGCGCGCGATTCTGGCCGCTTATAAGGACGAATCGCCACACCTTCACTCATTACCGGATTAGTTTGGTCATTAAAGCCACCAACCGAGGACTAATCCCCGGCCTGTTTGCATTTACAGGTGAGAGGTATTGTCCGCGCGTCTGGATTTGGGGGAAAGGAAACAAAAAGGGTGTTTGTTGAAAGGAGAAAAGAAAAATAAACATATGCCATTGTGGGTTTAATTGTCCGAAGCGTCGTGGTTTTGGGCGGTGTCAGATTGTTTAAGAAATTTCGTTGTTTATCGGAAAAGAGGAAGAAATGATAGATGAAAGATTTATGATGATGAAAGGGTGGAAATGACGATGGTGATGATGATAATAGTAATAATAATGCTAATAATAATGATAATTACAATGATAAGCAGTGATGATAATGAGGATGATAATGATGATGATGATGACGACGACGATACTAATAAAATAATGATGGTAATAATGATAACTATAGTGATAATAATAATGATAGTGATGATAATAACAACGATGATAATGATAATTAAGAAAATAACAGTAATGAATATGATGACAATAATAACAGTAGTAACAATAATCATGATAATAACAACGATGATAATGATAATAATGGTAACAACAACAATAATAATTTGATGATAATAATTATAATGATAATAATAAGAATGGTGATGATGATGATGATAATGATAATAATGATAAAAAACGATAATAATAATGAACATAATACATCAATAGTAAAATGACAACAATAACGAATAGTAATAATGGTAACAATATTATCACTATCATCATTATTAACTTTATTGTCATTATCGTTATTATCATTATTAACTATTACTGTTATATTTTTATTATCATTATCATTATTATTATCGCTATTAATTTTATCTTTAATACTATCATTATTATCAGCTTTGTTTTGGTTACTATCACTATTAGTTTTATTTTTATCATATTAGCATCATCATCATTATTATTATTATTATTATTATCATTATTATTATTATTATTAATATTTTTATTATTATTATTATTATTATTATTATTATTATCATTATTATTATTATTATTATTATTATTATTATTATTATTATTATTATTATTATTATTATTATTAATTATTATTATTATTATTATTATCATTATTTTTATTATTATTATTATTATTATTATTATTATTATTATTATTATTATTATTATTATCATTATTATTATTAT
>NW_020871060.1:29010-31510 GCF_003789085.1 Penaeus vannamei
GAGAAAGAGAAAGAAAGAAAGAACATAAAATAAGAAACAAGGAGAAAAAAGAAAGAAAGAAAAAGGAAACAGAAAAAGAGATAAGAAAGAAAGAAAGAAGAAAGAAAGAAAGAAAAAAAAGAAAGAAAGAAACAAGTAAAGAAAGAGAGAGAGAGAGAGAGGTAAAAAGCAGAAGAAGACTGTAAATATTGAAACATCTCGTAGACTTTCTTTTCTTATTCAAATTAACACCTGGTTGTCTGGAGGAGCCGAAGAGGATCCCTATTACATTTTCATTTTGGCGATGAGGTGGAGGAATCCGGTACCCTTTAAAGCAGCCAGCAGCGGGACCCGCATACATCAAAATGCTCATAAACGCACATTCTTCTGTTTTCCCACTTGATATAATAGCCTCGGGGTAATAAATCAACCAGTTCGCTTAATGGGTTCCGATTTAGTAACGTAAATACATTCGAGTGAAGCGAGATCCAGTCCGCGAGATGTATTGTTCGCTGTCCATGTTCAGGGCTGTCGAGTTTGCTATCCATTATCATCAGTAATAATGCACAACGGCTGGGCGCCCCCCATCGACACCCCGGGGGGAGGGGGGGGTAAGACGGGAGGGGAGGAGGGCGTTGGGGAGACGGGGAGGGGAGGAGGGAGGGATTGGGTGTGTTTGGGAGATGGGGAGGTTAGGGGGAGGAGTTGGAGAGACGGGGGAGGGAGGAGGTGAATTTTTGGGGAGGGGGGAGGGAGGGCCCCACCCGGTGCGCAACCACCTGGTGACTTTCCACTTGAGGATCGACTCATTAGGGAAACTTGCTCAGAACCAGAACCTCGCCGCCGCCACCTGTGGACGAAACCATCTGGGGGGAACCACCTGACCTAGCCTAGACCCAAGACTTTAATAAAGAGTTTATCAAGTAAAGTTACAGTTACAAGAGTAAAATCGTCGCAATATGGGCATTCAAGTATCAAGTACAACAAGGTCCATCGTGGGCTGGGGTCTCCGCGGACGGCAGTTGAACGAGGTCTGTGGGAACGTCTTTGAAGAAGGAGCGAAGGCCCGTGGGATTGCCCCGTGAAGCCTGGGGGCGAGATCAGCCAGATTGGGTCGGGGGTCGGGGCTTCGGAGAGAGAGAGGGAGGGAGGGACGGGGAAGCGGGGGAGGGAAAGCGAGGAGACGAAGGTAAGGAAGAGGGAGGGAAAAAGGGGGGGAGTGAATGGAAAAGGGGAAAGCGGGGGAGGGAAAGCGAGGAGATCAAGGTAAGGAAGAGGGAAGGGAAGAGGGGGAGGGAGAGCGAAAGGAAAAGGGGAAGCGAGAAAGAAAAGAGGAGAAGGAAACGAGGGGACGAGAAAGAAAGAAAGAATAAAAAGAAGGTGAGGTCAGGAAAAGGACCCAACAACCCAGCACAGGAGCCCGACCAACGAGTCCAAACCCTTTGGGACTTTGAGTACTTCCCCCTCCACGAAACGACCACATCACTCGAACATTAAAAAGAGAAAACATCATATATATATAATAATAATAATAAAAATCAACAACTTACGGAGCATAGCAATCGACAAATAATACGAGACAGCCAAAAGAATGGCGACGGCCGGACGAGCCACGAGGGCCGGGTTGCGAAGAGGGCCGGGAGAGACCACCTGGAGACTCGGCGTATAAGGACAGGCTCAACGCAAGTCGATAGCTCTCGAAGCCGGCGGGCGAGGGCGACGCGGGAAGGCCGAACGCAACAAGGTTTTATTAGAGATTGATACGGGGGGGAGAGGGGAAAAGGGGGGGGGGGGGCGGGAGAGGAGAAAGGGGGGAGACTGGAGAGGGGAAAGGGGGAGAGAAATGGGGGGAGACGGGGAGAGGGGGAGAGGGGAAGAGAAAAGGGGGGAGACGGAAGAGGGAAAGGAGGAAGAGAAAGGGGGAGACGGGGAGAGGAGAGAAGGGGGAGAGGAAGAGGGGGGACGGGGAGAGGGGAAAGGGGGAGAGAAAGGGGGAGACGGGGAGAGGGAGAGGGGAAAGGGGGAAGAGAAAGGCGGAGACGGGGAGAGGAGAAAGGCGGGAGACGGGGAGAGGGGAAAGGGGGGAGACGGGGAGAGGGGAAAGGGGAAAGAGAAGGGGGGGAAAGGGGGGCGAAGTGGGAAAGGAAAGGGAAAGGGGAGATACAGAGGGGGCGAAGGGGGGAAAGGGGGAAGATAGAGGGGAGACGGGGAGAGGGGGGGAAGGGGGGAAGAGAAAGGGAGGAGATACAAAGGGGCGAAAGGGGAAAGGGGAAGAGAAAGGGAGAGGAGATACAGAGGGGGCGAAGGGGAAAGGGGAAGAGAATAGGGGGCGAAGGGGAAAGGGGAAAAGAAAGGGGAGAGAGGGGGGCGAAAGGGGAAAGGGGAAGAGAAGGAAGAGGGTACAGAGGGGGAAAGGGGAAGAGAAAGGGAGCTACAGGAGGGGGGAAAGGGGAGAAGAAAGGGAGATACAGAAGGGGCGAAGGTGGAAGAAGAAGAGGGGAGAGTGAAAGAAAAGGAGATG
>NW_020871060.1:36510-44010 GCF_003789085.1 Penaeus vannamei
TCTCTCTCTCTCTCTCTCTCTCTCTCTCTCTCTCTCTCTCTCTCTCTCTCTCCTCTCTCTTTCTCTCTCTTCTCTCTCTCTCTCTCTCTCTCCTCTCTCTCTCTCTCTCTCTCTCTCTCTCTCTCTCTCTCTCTCTCTCTCTCTCTCTCTCTCTCTCTCTCTCTCTCTCTCTCTCTCTCTCTCTCTCTCTCTCTCTCTCTCTCTCTCTCTCTCTCCCTCTCCTCCCTCTCTCCCTCTCCCTCTCCTCTCTCTCTCTCTCCCTCTTTCCTTTCCCCCCAGCGTTGCGCATGACGATCGTCAGTTTCCCGACATGTAGGTGAGGCGGCGGCGGTAGCGGTGGCGAGAAACACCTGCTGAGTAGGTATCAGGGAGGTCCAGTCGCCTCCGCAGGTCGACGCTGGACTCTGACGGTTGCCTGTGCTCGCCTCAGCACATACGCCTCGGATCAGACGCTGATGAATATGCATGACACTCTCTGGTGTCTCTGCAGCCGCCGCCGACCTTGCACGAACTGGATGTTTCGGAGAGAAAGATTTGTCGTTGTGTTTCAGTGTATTTCGTTGTGTATATATATATTTTTTAGCTGGAGTCGTTCTCTCTTCTTTTTTTTCTTCTCTTATCTTATATTTATCTTTTATTGGCTCTCCCTTTTTAGTTTTTTTATATCCAGGAGTTTATAAGGGGAAAGCATAAGCAGAGGCTGACGCTGCAACTACGCCACACAATCGCCCCGATAAACAACAATTCCTTCGGCTTTCATTGCGAAGAGAGACAGATATAAATGGATAAACAAATATATTTTTTACACGACTCTAATCATAAGCAGTAGCATGTGGAAGGGGATGAAAGAATAAATTTAAAGCCATAACAAGGAAAAAATCTTAAACGTAAAACGAATTCCTTTTGCGTCTGTGACCGGGGCGATTGAGAGACACCAATAGCATCGGGCTGAACGGATGACACCGAGCTTTCTCCCTCCGCGTTACAGGTGTCATGCGACGTCCCCCCCCCCTGCTGCACGGGTGACATGACACTTTTTCCCTCGAGAAGCCCAACAGATGACTTGCCAGAGTAACGTAGCTTGGCCCGCACCGCCTGTTTCATCTGTTTGGCGCGAGAGATTTTTTTTTTTCGCTTCTTTGAAAGACTTTCGGAATCTTGAAAGTGTCTTCGGAAATCCGGAATGTTTATTACTGATTATGAAAATGGGTGACCGCAGAAAACCTCAAAATAATCTATGTAAATCTTCCATTAAACGCCCACAGGCAAGAACATGCAAGAACGATTTAAAAAAATACAGCACGGGAAAAATCGGCCAAAGCCCCCCCCCCCCCCAACACAAACCCTCCCCAAGAATAACGATGGGGAGGGGGGTAAAGAGGGGACTGAAAACTGCCCATTTCTCTCTTTGCCCAAAGCGAGACACAACCCCTTGCATGAACAACTGACAAAGATACGATCGCACAGAACTCGGGTGACTGGCTGGTAGAACTAGGCAGAGACTGGTAGGTGACTGACGGCAGCCTAAGCGTTCTTGACAGCCTAGGTTAAAGGCTGGATGACTTGTGTGACTGAATGGATGACTGATGGAGTGCGAGAGAAGGCTCGGGTGCGTTGAGCAACTTTTCGGATGAGAAAACACGAGGACTTGTTGATTACAGATGTTGGTGAGGTTGATGGATCGTCGGCGGCGGTGACGTCACAAGTGCCACATCGTTTTTCACTCGGAAGAAAACGGGTAGACTTTAGTAAACACGAATTTAAAGGATGCAAGTGATGGTAATGATAGGAATGCGGTATAAAATTAGATATGTAATGTTTTGCTTATTTATTTACATAGTTATTTTCTTGCGCATGATGCTCAAATCAGGGCAAGATTGCAAATACTACTTAACACATCCGATAACGGTATTTAAAGTAAAGAAAGAGAGAAAGAAAATCACAAAAGCGCGTGATAAATCTACATCAGAAAATGTCAAATACAAGAGAAAATGGGTTCAGATTAACAGGCAGGGGTAACTGCAGCAATCCAGCAGAGCGTAACTAGTTCATTCATGTTGTAATGGCAGGGTCGAAGAATGTGGTTTGACAAGTCGAATGACAGCAAGTGGAACGTGTGCATGCACGCAGTGGATGAATCATATGATTGAGACCCGTGTTAAAAGTCCATCGTTAAAACGGTAACTTAGTCGAGCTGTTGATTAATCAGTCAGTCTGCTGGTTTAGAGAAAAAGAAGATTAATTACACAAGGTAATACCATGACAGTTGCATGTGATGAGAGGCATGACTCCAAATACCAGATACGTTCGGTAAATGACCTGATATCGTAATGAAAGATGCGCATTTGTTGCCAGAATTGAGCCTTGACTTCCTAGGAAGGAAGGGCGGATGGCACATATGCTAGGTCTCAAAATGAACGCCTATTGCTGTATGTTGAACAACGGACGCACGGCGGCTGTGCTACACCGACTGACTGGCATGAGCGTTGGGAAATTATATACAGCAGATGAGAAATGGCACAGTGCCAAGGGTATGATGCGGTGACAGCGGAGCGGTGGTATTTTGACGGCAGTAGAGTGACGCGGAGAAGAAAGAACAGGTGTGAAATAACAGAGTGTCAGGCAACAGACAAATTACTTGGGCGCTGGCAGAGTAGCCTGGAAGTGACGGAGTGACCGCGAAGCGCTGAACTTACGAGGAAATGGCAAAATTTATGGGAGATGACAGCACCTGGGGAGCGAAATGACAAGAGTGGCGGGGAGATGAGATTATGGCCGGGAAATGACAAGCCGAGAGATGTCAGAGTAGCAGAAGGCACTGACGCAGTGTCCGTGGAATGAGAAAGTGTCCGGGACATGACGAGGGAGCGCCCGTGAGAAGCGGGAGTGCGAGGGAAATGACTGGGCGTCTGGGTGGCACACATTGCCTGGGTGGCAGCGAGCGGGCGTCATTGTAACGCTGCTCACGAGCCGCGGTGTGTGGGCCTCGTTTCTCCCCGACGCGCTCTGTACTCCTGCCATCTCGCTGCAGGATCGCGCCGCCGTCTTGGACATCTTTCGTTCCTAAGCCTCCTCGGCGCCCTCGCGTTCTGTGAGGGGGGCGGGGGGGGGCGAAGGCCATCCGATCCGCGAGAGAGAGAAAGAGAGGCAGAGAGAGAGAGCGGGAGAGAGGAGGTCTGAAGGCGAGGATAAATCGAAGAGAGACGAAGACATTCTCCGCACGACCCACCATCTCTCCCGCCTGGTCGTCGCAACCTGTTCCGTTGATGATCGAATGCACGACCCCCGTGCCTCCGAAGGCGTCGCCGACCTCGCCAAACGACAGCATTCTTCACAAATTTTCCCCTGGTGACGAAGACGCGAGAGAGCGCGGCGAGGGAGAGCGTGTTTGGAGAGGCGGCTGCGCGGGTGGCCATTTTGCGCCGTCGGTGGGGTGGCATCATGGCGGCGGCGGCGGTGGTCAGTAACTTATGCACCTGCCTCCCCGGACCTCTCCTGATGCCGCCGCCGCCGACTCCCTCCTCGCCTCCCTCGCGCCCGCTCCGCCAGGCCTCGCGCCCACTCGCCTCGGCCTCCCTTGGCCACTCGCCGGCACGAGCACGGGCGGCGGGCTGCGGCAGCGGGAGGGCGTCGGGGACCGGCGGCAACCGCAGGAGACACGCAAGGCCGCGGCGACGGACGTGTGAGGGGGACCAGGCTCTTGGCGGGTCATGCACGCCTTCGCACGCCCCACAGGGACCCACTCACCTCGCTCACCTTGCCGCGACTCGGCCATATGGCGCTGCGGCCGCGGCCCCTTCGCCGCCGCCGAAGACCCGAGGGACGCCGACGCCGGGGCGCTGCGCGGGAACGTCGCCGTCGCTCGACTTCCAGCATGACCTCTGCCTTGGTCGCTCTAGGTCATGTCCGGAGATAGAGGAGGCTGATCTCGTCGCCTGCCCGGGAGGGGCGAGGCGCGCATTCCTGGCCCGTGTAACATTCCTTAAACAAAACATTTTTGACTCGGTTTCACGACAGCCGCACAAACACGCAGAGGGAAGTGGCGATCACTCCAGTGTTTTCTCGTTCTCCTTTTCGCCAAACGGATTCATTGCAGCCCGTCTCCTCGGCCCTGTCCGGGGGCGTCCGAATTCCTGGCCCGGAGATTTTAACATCTTTATCGTAGGTTAAGGTCACCCAATTAAACTAAATGCCATGTTGTGTCTCCGGTTAAAGTAGCGGACGCCCTTTTACGCCCCGCCGAGGTCACCCTCTCCTGGCCAGCGCCCGGCCATCGTCCTTGCTTTGACGCGCCGCCGACGCCGCGCACATCTATCAGCAGACCGAACGGCACTCGGCGCTAGGTCGTGTCTGGTCAGTGTCTGTACGAGAAAGGGAGATATACAAACACGCACACGCACACACGCACGCACGCACGCAACACACACACACACACACACACACACACACACGCACACACACACACACACACACACACACACACACACACACACACACACACACACACACACACGCACACCAGAGACAGAAACAGAATAAGAGAGAGAAAGAGAAAGAAAGAAAGACAGAGTGAGAGACAGAGAAAGGGCCAAGCACACCGAAGAGAAAGAGAGAGGGGGAGCCCACAGGAGCGCAGGGGAGCGGGTCCCCCAGCGGCCCGCGCGCGATGGCCCGCGTTTCTTGGACGGCGACGAGCACCGGGCCAGAAGCCCCCGACGGCAAGATCCCCAGTTAGGCTGCGTTCGGCGGGCGAGCGCGGCTGAGGCGGGGTTGCAGCCGCGCTTATCGCCGCGCTGGGGCTGCCGATGCTCGCCTTGGGGGAGGGGGGGGGGGGGGGGGACAACGTGCTTCGTGCCTGTGTTTGGGAATGCTGGTTGGGGAGGGGGAGGGAGGGGGGGGGGGTGAAGGAATCTGTGATTGGGAGATTTGCACTTCCGCTGGAATGGTTGAGATGCTAGACTCTTTCTTTCTTCTGTCTTTGTTTTCGCTCTCCGGTTCTTTTCTCTGTCTATCAATATACCTGTCTATTTCTTTCCCTCACACACACACGAACGCACGCTCGGCGACACACACACACACACACACACACACACACACACACACACACACACACACACACACACACACACACACACACACACACACACACACACACACACACAACCACACACACGCACACACACACACACACACACACACACACACACACATAGACATCTGTCTCCAAACAAATTTCCATCTGGTAACCGTCCGTTTCGGGAACTCCACCTGAAGCTCACTTCTCTCTGCTCGCAAGTTTCCCTCGCGCGCTCGCTTTCGCCTCGTCTTTTGGGGGGAAAGAGGCAGGCAGGCAGGCATACAGGCAGGCAGGTACACAGACAGACAGACAGACAGGTAAGTACACAGACAGGCAGGTAGGCAGGCAGGTAGTACACAGACAGGTAAGTACACAGACAGGCAGGCAGGCAGGTACACAGACAGCAGACAGACAGACAGTAAGTACACAGACAGGCAGGTAGGCAGGTATACAGACAGACAGGCAGACAGATAAGTACACAGACAGGCAGAAAGGCAGGTACCCAGACAGGCAGGCAGGCAAGTAGGTGCAAAGATAGACATGCAGGCAGGTACACTGGCAGGCAGGTACACAGACAGACAGGAAATACAGACAGGCAGGCAGGCAAGTACACAGACAGACATACAGGCAGGCAGGTACACAGACAGACAGGTAAGTACACAGAAGGCAGGCAGGTAGGTACACCGACAGGTAGGCAGGCAGGTACACAGGCAGGCAGGCAGGGACATACAG
Organism: Penaeus vannamei; assembly: GCF_003789085.1. Classification (NCBI taxonomy): domain Eukaryota; kingdom Metazoa; phylum Arthropoda; class Malacostraca; order Decapoda; family Penaeidae; genus Penaeus; species Penaeus vannamei. Next base: position 42,320 of record NW_020871060.1, read on the forward strand.
GCAGGCAGGTACACAGACAGGCAGGCAGGCAGGTACACCGACAGGTAGGCAGGCAGGTACACAGGCAGGCAGGCAGGTAGGTACACAGACAGACAGGCAGGTAGGTACCAGACAGACAGCAGCAGCAGGCAGGCGGGTACACAGACAGACAAGACAGGCAGTCAGGCAGGCAGGTACCGACGGCAGGCACACCAGACAGACAGACAGGCAGGCAGGTACACCGACAGACAGGCAGGCAGGTACACGACAGGCAGGCAGGTACACAGACAGGCAGTCAGGCAGGCAGGCACCGACAGGCAGGCAGGTACAGACACAGGTACACAGGGCAGGCAGGTACACAGACAGGCAGGGCAGGGCAGGGCAGGACAGGCAAGGTAGCACAGACAGACAGACAGACAGACAGACAGGCAGGCAGGTACACAGACAGGACAGCAGGTACACAGACAGACAGACAGGCAGACACAGGACAGACAGCAGGTACAAGACAGACAGACAGGCAGTCAGGCAGGCAGTACACCGACACACAGACAGACAGGTACACAGACACAGGGTACAGGTCAACCGACAGGACAGACAGGCAGGCAGGTACACAGACAGACAGACAGACAGACAGACAGACAGACAGGCACAGGTACACAGACAGACAGACAGGCAGGTACACAGACAGACAGGCAGGCAGGGTACACAGACAGGCAGGCAGGTACAGGCAGGACAGGCAGGCAGGCAGGTACACAGACAGACAGACAGGCAGGTACACAGACAGACAGACAGGCAGTCAGGCAGGCAGGTACACCGACAGACAGACAGGCAGGCAGGTACACAGACAGACAGACAGGCAGGCAGACAGAGTACACAGACAGACAGGCAGGCAGGTAATACACAGACAGGACAGGCAGGCAGGTACACAGGCAGGCAGGCAGGCAGGTACACAGGCAGGAAGCAGGTAGTACACAGACAGACAGACAGGCAGTCAGGCAGGCAGGTACACCGACAGACGACAGAAGGCAGTACACAGACAGACAGACAGACAGTACACAAGACAGACAGGACAGGCAGGTACACAGACAGGCAGGAGGTAGTACCAGACAGACAGGCAGGCAGGTACACAGGCAGGCAGGCAGGCAGGACAGGCAGGCAGGCAGGTACACAGGCAGGCAGGCAGGTACAGACAGACAGACAGACAGACAGAAGGCATACAGACAGACAGATAGGACAGGTACACAGACAGACAGGCAGGCAGGTACACAGACAGACAGACAGACAGACAGGGACAGACACAGGCAGGCACAGACAGACAGAGACAGGACAGACAGACAGACAGGTACACAGACAGGCACAGGTGCACAGACAGACAGACAGACAGACAGACAGGTACACAGACAGACAGACAGGTAGGCATACAGACAGACAGGTACACAGACAGCAGACAGGTACACAGACAGACAGGCATACAGAGACAGCAGGTACGCAGACAGACAGGCAGGCAGTACACGACAGGCAGGCAGGCAGGTAGGCATACAGACAGACAGACAGACAGGCAGGCATACAGGCAGACAGACAGGCAGGCAGACAGGTACAAGACAGACAGCAGGCAGACAGACAGGCAGACAGGCAGGCAGGCAAAGACAAATAAGCAGGCAAACAGGTAGGCATACAGACAGACAGACAGGCAGGCAGGCAGGTACACAGAC
>NW_020871060.1:51510-59010 GCF_003789085.1 Penaeus vannamei
TTTTTAATCCACATCACCCACTTTATGATGTCCTAAATTTTTTTGTGGACTACTGAATATGTAATTTTTTTTTGCATTATTTGTAATCATCTTGCTGAAGTAGCACTTTTAATACACATACTGTACTTTTTCTCTTCTCAAAAGTGTTCACTGCTGTCCCAGCAGGCCTATATTAAGCATCAGTATTTTTCTTGGGGACTAACTGCATTTAGAACTACACAGTGTTGTTCTTTAAATGTTTTTTTTTCCAGTTGAACCTATCAGTATTTTAACAGAGGGTCATTTGTAGCCCAAGTCACCCTACTCCATTGCCCTGATGCAGGTCCTATCTGCTCTCCTCAACTTTGCCCTTGCAAAAGTTCTTACCCATCTAAAGGCTGAAAATCCCCTAAATGTATTAAAAAGAGTTCATAGTATGACTGTCTGGGAATTTCTTTACTACTTGAACATTACATCGCATCACTGTTTCATATTCACTTAGACTCACTGCTGTGTCAACACTTCTCAAGTGACTGGTCACCAGAACACTTTTGTTAGTGGTTTAACATACTTTTATTAATTCTTTAACAAACTTACCAATGTCGTAATAAAGCAATGTTTAATATGTCACACATATCTAACCCCATCATTTGCAACACACATTGTGTATGTGAAAGATAATTAATAAGAATCAAAAGTTCACTCTGGTTGAAAATGCACGTCTGTTTCTCACTCCTAATGAAGCCACTTTATCAAACACTGTATACATGGAGGTTTTTATGTCACTGTTACTGAAATATCAGAATTCTTTAACACAACTACATCTGCTTATTGCATAAGCACAGTTCCAGCAATGTTTATTTCATTATTCTATTCAGGAAAAACTTACTTGAAGAAATTTCACATCATATACAAAAACAATCCCTCCAACATCTAGGAGGACCCTGTGAATTCAATAGTAGAAATCAAAAGAAAGGAGAAACAGAGAAAATTAAACAACACATACAATATACTCATATACACATACTTTTCACCACTCATATGATTCATCCCATTGCATCTAATATTAACAGCATGCACTTTCATCTCCATTCTTTGTAATTTCTCAACCTCTATATTATCACTTAAGCCAAATATTTTTTTTCTTAATATAAGAAGCAAAGTTCTTTAGGCAAGATGGTATTGTACTGGTAACAAGCAGGCAGTCTGGCAAGGGAAGTGTTGAGCCTCTCAAGTTAGTATTATTGTGCACTCAAACAAACAGGTCTAGTTTATTGTCATTCATTAAATCTCAGTAGGAGGAATTTGCTAATATCCAAAGTTTTGAAAGTAGAAAGATCAACAATTGCTTTATTATTTTTTTAAATACATTATAATACCTCTAAAATGAGAATTGATTGATTTTTATATGTACTATCAATGTTTTCATTCATTCTTGCTTAGGTAAAAGTGACTTTCTCATTGACAAATATTAGGACTTGTCTCTTTATGCCCCAGTTAAAAACATTTAAGATAGTTTTAGCTGTATTAAATGTCAACATCCCCATAACAATACAAAAAATTCATTTAATTACCCCACTTTGAAATACCCTCCCAAAGTACATATAGATGGTCTATGTGCTTCTTTGTTTGTAAACTGTCTAAATAAATGTTTTAGTACCATCTGAATCCCCGTGTTATACTATGTATTTATCATTAAAGTTATAATATCTCTGATTGTGAATATCAGCATCAAATTGGGTCTTATATCTGACAGCAGTTTCATTTCCTTCAGCTAGATTTTGGTAATTAACTTGAATTATTTAGAATAAAAAATAGTGAGGCATTAAAAACAAATCAGTTGGCGTTCTTTTTATTTTGACTTGTTTCTCTGCATGTAGATATGTCAATGATATTGGTAAATAAAAGGTATTTTTATCATAATGATTCTCTTTCATTATCCAGCTTTAGCAATTGACCATATGGTCATAAATATTGATTTTAAGAACACAAAATATTTTCAGTTCTGTCCATATAATGAATACCATGTAGAGGATATTTTTCCATGCCTTACTAAGAATTCAACAAGAATTCTGTTTGAGTGTGAGTATAAGTAGTAGTATTAACTTTCTTATTTTCTCTATGCCAACTGGAATTCTGAAGATTTGAATATGGTCTCCTTGAGTATTTGAAGGAGTTGAATTTTGCATATGAAGTTTCATATTTGCTAACACTGAACACTTTGTAAATATGTGATTATACCGTGATTATACAGCGTTCTACTATCTTATACTTTACCTTGTACTTTCTCATCTCTTTTGCCTATGTTATTTTCATATTCAGAAGTCTTTAGCTAGTTAAGGTGAAAAAAAAGTGAACTGAAAACTACACAAAATCTTTCTAATAAGGTAATGAAAAAATGCATACAGTGAAACGAATATTTAATTTTAACAATTCAATTGTTTCCAATGATTTGCATGAGGAAATAATAAATACAGTTAAATAAGTTGCATATATATGGGAATCACATATAGAGGGGCTATTTTTGGTATATGCCACATGTGTAATTACTGACTAGACTTCATTATAGACATAAAATAGTGAAGTAATGACTAGACATATCATAAGCATAATATTGAAGTCCACTTTGCACTTAAAGAACACTTGTGCTTAATCTTAAAAGTATACTTTTATTTAAAAGCAATTCATCAAAATACATTTAAATGTGATTTTGCAAAGCAACTAAGAAATAGCACCAACATTTAAACAAACAATATTACTGACTATGCTTTGTGGCTGTTGTTAGATGTTCATATACAATCACTGCTTCCAAATAATTGACACTTTTTCTAAGTGGAAAGGAAAAGAGCTAAACCTGCTTGATGCCATTCATAGTGCGGACTGGGACAAGGTATGGTTACACTTGCCACCACCTGTTCCCTGTTGGATGAGGAGTAGACTGGCACAGAGAGTAGTTCGTCATGATACAATCGGTTCTGCACTTCCTGGGGAATAAAGGTAACCTCTCATCATTTGTTTTCCATTGAGAATAATGTCATGAAATTTGAAATAAGTGAATGCTTAAGAAAAAATATATATGCTGCACTAAATTGCTGCTGATTATTTTCTATCAGTTATAGCTTTGATCTGTGTGGTCCAAGGAGAATTAAGATAACATTAAGACTAAAAGATAACATTTATATAATTAGTATAAAATATTAGTATAAAAGACAGTAAGTTCAACTGACGCTTTAAGTTTCTTTTACATATATGTAATCTGAAATGCATGCTTTAGTATAAACATAAATATTCAAAAGATATACTTACCTTGGGCACCCAAGCCACAGCACAGAGAGGAGCAACAGAGATGCTTGTTGAATCATGAGCATTATGTTGTAGGCGAGATCCATCAAATGTTGCACCTTCCATTTGCAGCCCTGACCATTTCATTGTCAACTTTGCATCAGGTATTCCACCACGAGACCAGGATGTAACAAAAACCAAACTGTCCATTGAGGTGCTGTATTCTCTGTAAGCAAAAAATAACTCAGCAAGCACCTTTACTGGGAATGAAAAACTTAAAAGATTCTCACCTTTTAAGTGGGCTTAACTATCACTCAGAAATATTAAGGGAATGGAAATTATCCACAGTAGGAAGATGCCTTACCTTGCAGTTTGTTGCCTAAGAGCATTCAGGAAAGTGGCTGAGTGAAGAAGATCTGATAGGTCTAGAGGTTCTTTGAGCAGATTTCCTTGATCGCTTTTGGCTACCCATTTCCCAATTCCGTTTGCCCGTCTAACAAGACTGCGCAAGTACTCCAGTGGATCCTCTGGACCTTCCCATAATGACAGCCAGCTGGATGGAGTCTAAAAACAAATTTTCCTATAAATCATTTTATATACCCATGCATGCTGACACTTCATTGGTCAAAAATGTAAGAATGCTATCAGATTTCACTTAAACACTACCTCTTGACTGAGGAGGGAATCTGCAAGTTTTTGAACATCACTGGTGAGCAGAAGTGTTCCTCGGATGACTTTTGAGAGCTGTGCCAGTGAGCGATGAACAGTCTGCACGATGGAGATGACTGAATAGTACTCCAGCTGGATAAAGGACTTGACTGGTGACTCTGCTGTGGAACTTGGTGTCGCAACTTTGGCTTGTATTAGGTTACCACCCTAGAAGAAAAAAAGTATCTAAGCAACCGCTCATAATTCTATTTTCATAGGTACTATTCTATGTTTACTTGTTTATATATTTTATTGAAAAAGCATTATGAGAAATCAAGATAACTGCCCTACAAGGCAGGATGGGGAGAAGTGCAGGGTTGAGAAAATCAAAATCAAGTTAAGATCAGTTTCTAACTACCTTGGTATCTAAAAGGATTAATCTAAAGGAATTTAAATATTAATGTCTGCAATAAAAATCAAGTGATATTAGATACCAACTATTTAACATACACAACTAGCCCATTAACTACTTTTGGGGATAAATAAAGTTAATAAAATACAATAAAAGTTATTATACTCTACAATTTATTTCTTCTCTTATATATAGCATGTATATTCGAACTACACATTTATTGAGATCAAACTTTCTGAGGTACACAAATAGCGAAAAAGAAGAAGAAAAACTATTTAAAAATCTAGAAATCATCCTTGTGTGCACTCCATTTCAACATGTTCATAACTAATTTAAAATTGATTGTGTAAATGAAAAAACAGTAAGACTGCTCAGCAAGATAAATCATTTTTTTCTTTGTTTCTTACTTTTATAAATCTAAGGCAAATATTTACAAAACCCCTACAATCCTATGTCAGCATTTTTTGCAAGTTTAGCATATATTTCTCATTTTCTCATATAATATGAAGGTTGAGCTAGATGATTCATAGTGAAGCCTTTTTTCCCCATTTACCATAAAATTAAAAAACAAATCTTGCACATACCTGGTTTAACTTTTTCCACAAATTTAGCACAGGTGACAGCTGTGTGTGCCACTTCTCACGGTCAAACCTCCCAGCAAGTTCGGGAGATCTCATGAGAACTGTAACAAAAAAATATATTTTAAATTGTGAATAAGGGAAGGCAAATATAAGAAGCAAGTGCTGTACACTTGTAAATCATATGAATCACTGCCCATATAGTGCATTTACAAACCTTTCAGCTGAGAAATGACTTGTGAGCTAACTATGCGCTGCCATGATCTCTCAATGTTCGCTGGGAGGCCAAAATAACTTGGGTCGTCATCATCTGACAGATTTCTAATGAGGCTCGTGTAATCCTTCACATAAGAAAAAGTACCATTAATGTAAAGTAATAAGAACAACCTTTATTCTCTTTATAAAGCCTATGACAATAATATGAATCAATAAAATCAACTACAGATTCCACATTCCATAATAAGTCAATTTTCCATTATTTTTTAAAACTCACCTGATAATTTACAGTTGTGGGTAGAGCGAGACTCTTGACAAGTTGGTCAGCAGATGGCTTTCGGCCTCCTACCACATCATTGTTGAAGAAGATGCGAAGATAAGCATTCAACACTCGAATGTCCCAAATGTTGTCTATGCGGCCACCATAGATTGCATTCTCAAACAGTCCATAGATGAAATTCCACTTGATGTCACCAGTTCCTGTGGAAAAAAAAAAAAAAATCTATCCATCTATCCATTTATATAAATGCATCAACATCACAGAACAGTGATGCTCCATTTAGTTCATCCAGCTCAAGGTAATCAGCAACAATCATAGTCAATCATATGACTGCAGTAATTGTAATAAACAGTAATGGTTCAGTATTTTTTCTTCCTTCAATTAATACTTTAAACCTACTATGAATACTTAAATAAGTTCGGCCAGCCCAAAAAGAAAACTAGGCCACAAAACTTTCTATACCTGCTTGTTTATATAGCCTATCAATAATATCAACTCCGGCCTTCAGATCTGCATATGAAAACTCATAGAACTTGGACCATCCTTGGGGTATGTAAGTTCTGCGTTCCTGAACAATGGCATGGAACCAAGCCAGCACAAAGAGCGTCTGTGCACGATTCACGTTATTATCACGTGCAATCAGTTCTGGGTTCCATGAGTCATATGTACGCTGGAGGTTCTTCTTTAACCCTGCAGGGGCCTGTAGAAGAAATTAATCCATAAGTACATCTTGTTTGATGGAAGTGTCAAAGGTATAGAAGTCATTATGTGCAGGCTTAATCCCTGGATAATACAATTAATAAAATATTACACTAATTTAAATGCTGGCTAATATAAAGTAATGCCAGGGCAAATACCCCATCATTTTTAGGCATGAAATATCAAATTAAAAACATGAACCTATGATAAATCAAAAATAGCTTCTGATACGACTCTTACCTCATAGGTAACTTTCAAGCTTGTCTGCAACAGAATAGGAGTGAACTTGAGGTGGGGTTCTGCTGTCAGCCAGAGGCGGAAGTTGTCGTGGGGGTGAAGATTGTTCAGTTCTTTTTCAAGTGTTGGCAGCCAAGCAGTGACCAAGTGCAGGTTCTTCAAACACAGCCAATGCCCAGCTTTTGCGCATTCATGGAGAAGTCTGACCGCTATTTCACTCTGCCCTTGACCCATTGCTACCTGTTATGCATGGGAATCACAATTATAAACTGCATGAATTTTGCTAATGCATTTTTATTCCAGGCATTCCTCTCTTTACAAAAAGGGACCATAAAACTAAGAAATTATTAATAATCAGAAAAAATCTTGCAACAATTTCAGAATATAACAAAACAAAGACCAGCATAAAAATACTACTAATAAAAAAACTAATTATAAATAGAAAGTCAGAGCAAATTCCTTTTCTAAACATAAAATCACTATTCTTAGCTGAAAACCTACCTCATGATAAGCATTAGACCCCACTGTACTTTTCACAAGGTCCAAGAGCTCCTGAGATGGATCAGCACCAGCAGATATGATGATAAGTATAGGCTCTGTAGCCACCGTCTCTGACAGGAGACGTCTCAGATTTAGCGCTGGTGGGGACAGCTCCTTCATTCCTGTAAATGAAAGAAAGTTTTTTTTTAGGTTATTTATCCAATTCATTATTAATTATTTGAAAGATATTTCTTTTGTTTACATAACTATTTATTACAAGTGGCTTTAATGATGTTTATCCATTACTACTAAAATATGTTATTCTAAATTGAATCCTCTAAAAAGAAATTCATTCTACATGTAGTAATTAAAAAGGCTCATTACCTATGGATTGATGGAAAACTGTATTCCATAAAACATTAAAAGTTTAAATTAAATCACTGAAAACAGAATGGTGTTAAAGTACATTACACTGGGAAGTGGAGTGAAAAAAAAAGAAATTGCATGCTTGTATCAGTGTCTAGTATACATGTGTGTACATATATAGATAGAAAGATAAATAGACCGAAAAATATGCATATATATATATATATATATATATATATATATATATATATATATATATATATATATATAATATATAATACATATACATATACATATACATATACATATACATATACATATAC
>NW_020871060.1:64010-79010 GCF_003789085.1 Penaeus vannamei
GCTGAGTGGTGATTTCAACAGTTCTATCCTTCAGGTGTTCGCTCAGCCAGGTCGTCGCACGTGATGACGGGTCAATCAGGAAAGGTGTCATTGCACTCTGTTATTTTCACAAAAATTCAGGAAAGGTTTGAGATTTTGTGACCTTGCAGGTATTCTGTCTGTAACTTCGCATGATGTTAATTATTTGTATTTGTTTGAGTACATTGTTTGTCTGTATGTAGCGTTGGTTTTGTTGCCCTTCAAACCTCTCTCTTTGACCAGATGCAAGGAGAATCAAAATAATAATAATATTGAAAAAAATATAAAATGCAATGATAAAAGTAATAGCAGTAGTAGTAGTAATATTAGTGGTGGTGGTGGTAGTGGAAGTTATAGTAGTAATAGTAATAGTAGTAGTAGTAGTAGTAGTAGTTAGTAGGTAGTAGTAGTAGTAGTGTAGTAGTAGTAGTAGTAGTAGTAGTAGTAGTAGTAGTAGTAGTAGTAGTAGTAGTAGTAGTAGTAGTAGTAGTAGTAGTAGTAGTAGTAGTAGTAGTAGTAGTAGTAGTAGTAGTAGTAGTAGTAGTAGTAGTAGTAGTAGTAGTAGTAGTAGTAGTAGTAGTAGTAGTAGTAGTAGTAGTAGTAGTAGTAGTAGTAGTAGTAATAATAACACTTATAGCAATAATATTAATAATAACACTAATCATAGCAATAACAAAAACAATAATAATAATGATACCTATAATAATAACAATAAAAATAATTATGATAGCAACAAAAACAATGACAATAAAAACAACAACAATAACAGCAACAACAATAATAATAATAATAATTATAATCATAACAATAGTAATAGTAATAACAATTATAATGGTGATGAAAATAAAAATAATGTTATTAACAAGAGTAAAGAAAATAAAAAATAAAATATATCATTAATAATAACAGTAATGATGATGATGATGATAACAATAATAATAATAATAGTAATAATAATAATAACAATAATAATAATAATAATAATAATAATAATAATAATAATAATAATAATAATAGTAATAATAATAATAACAACAACAATAACAATAATCATAATATCAATGTTATCATTATCATTGTTAATAATAAAATAATAATAGTAATAATGATACCAATAGCAATAACAATAATAATAATAATAATAATAATAACAATAATAATAATGATAATATTAATAATAATAACAATAATATTACCATTCTTATTATTGCTATTATCATTATCATCATAATCACTATTAACATCATTATCATTCATAAATAATATCATCACTATTATCATTCTTATCTTTTCACTATCATTATCACTATCATTAGTAGTTGTATCATTATCGCTATTATCATTATCATCATTATTGTTACTATCATTATTATTATATGATAATAATAATAATAATAATAATAGTGTTAATAGTAATTAAAAACAATACCAATAACATTATTATCATTATCATAATTGCTATTATCATTATCATTATTATTATTGTCATTCACTATTGTCACTATCATTATTATCATTATCTTTTTTATCATTATCATTATCATCATTATTATTAGTAGTAGTATCATTATCACTTGTATTATCATCATTGTTTCTATTAATCATTATCACTTGTATTATCATCATTGTTATTATAAATCATTATTGTTCTATATCATAATATTATTATCATTACCATTAACATCATCATCATCGTTTTTTTTCTAATTATGAAAAAAAACTTATATAACAATAATAATGAAAGAATAAGAACATATTGATGATCATGACATTATTTTCAATACTGTCATGATATGAAATGGAACAAAAAAATGCTAAATGTTATGACTATGACATCTATCAAACAAAATATTATCCATCATAATATCATCCAATTGGCGTGTCTTATTCCTGTCCACTACACGGAAACTATGAATTCTATGAAAATCTCAAAATAAGCATGCAAGGAAATCAAAGTATTAATGCATTCCACACATCCAATATATTGCTCATTTCAAACAGGAATACCAGGTGAGGCAGATATCATAAAACCATCACTTAATTCTGCATCAAGTTCAAGCTGTATCTAAGTTTGGAAGGCATTCGGATAAAGAGTGGTATCATTTACTTTCTTCTTGTATTGTTGGAATGAGATTAAGATATAAATAAGGCTTTTCCATGTGTCTCCTTATAAAAGGTTTCACCAGGAAAAATCCGGCGGTGAGGGAAACTCCTTAAGGACACTCCTTTTTTAAAAATGAGTCCCAACAGGTGGCAAAAAATGGCGGAAACTGAGGAGTATAGCCACTTGGTATTCCTCTCCCTCCCATGGTGAAATCCCTGCTTCTCATTACTCTTTTAAGAATTTCAAAAGAACTGAAGAGATACAGAATCTCATTTCTGTAAATGTTAATGAAAGCAAACCTAATGTCGGTACAAAGATACAGTGAAAAGTTGTATATCACAAACAATGGAATATTAAAAGAGGAATTATAAAAAATAGAAATAATGCAGTTTTCAAAGTATTTGAAGTACCTCCTAGAAGCCAAACTCTAAAAGAGGTCTCTGATCTAGGGTCAGAATATAAGTACTGATGTAGTATAGATTCCTAGCATACAGTATATTTCTGAAACTTTTACTGACTTACATGAGAAGCTGCTTGTCCAGCATGTAATTAAACCAGTCATGCAAACTACTTTGTAATCATATTACATATGTTACATGTTTTCATCATGAAGCAACTGAAGAAGATTATCAACATAAGAGTTATAAAACAAAATAAAGTAAATTAATAGAACACATAGTGCCAGGTATTTACTTGTGACAAAGCTACAGTGAAGTCCCTTTTAGCTCAGAGGCAAATCTGGAGAACCAATGGGATATGGTAGTTTCTTAAAACCTTTTCATCATTATTCTATAAATTGACAGCAAGTATATGTGTGCCGCCCACATGCATGTATTTACTTATTAGACAGTACTTGGCAAATTGCTGTAATCTTTGTATTTGAATTACCATTCCTCCTCTTCACTGTCCTGTACATATATCAGTATGTATAAATTTTTGAGTTTCTAGTTATGTGTACTGAACTACATCCCTTGGTGCTTCATCCTCATCAGCTGAGATAAAATAAAAACACTTGGCTTTTTTTTTATAAAGATACACCTTACCCTTACTCCTGCTGCTGACGAAATCTACAGGCAGGCAAAGAAGAAGTAATCAAACATTAAAGCAAAAGTGACAGAGATTAGAATACATTATAGGTCTAGGTCATTACAATGACAAACTCTCACATCTACAGAATAAAAAAAACTGATTCATTACACTCAGTTACTTGACACAAATTATCAGGACTAGGAAAAGGAATTACAAGGAATTACAAAGCTTTTAGCCTAAAGAGTTATTAAAGATCTGTTTGACTAGTATCTATATAAAAGTACATGCATTTATCAAAGAGTTAACAATTATTAATGGGATTATTTGAGTAAGAAGGATGAAAATAAGCATGCACACACACACACACACACACACACACACACACACACAACACACACACACATGACAAAACACACACACACACACACACACACACACACACACACACACAACACACACACACACACACACACACAAACACACACACACACACACAACACACACACACACACACACACACACACACACATACACACACACATACATACATACATACACACACACATACACACACATACATACATACATACACATACATACATACATACATACATACATACATACATACATACAACATACATACATACATACATACATACATACACACACACACACACACACACACACATATATATATATATATATATATATATATATATATATATATATATATATATATATATATATATATATATATGCAGGCACACATATAGATATACAATCATAAAAAACACACTCAGCTTCGTACAAACACACACTATCTAACAACCACATATATCTATATAGAGCCATAAAAAAGGCATAAAAGGATTCCATGCAAATTTACATGACACGAAAAGCAATTTCACTTGAACAGGGTTTAGAATTTTTCAAGAGAAAATACTGAAAAAATCTACAGCAGACACTGTAACATTTCCTAGCATCAAGAGTCTTTAAAAGCCTATGTATTTGATATGCAAACACTGCAATAACTCATGCTGAGAAAGAACTATGACTTACAGAAAAAAAAATGTAAAAATATTGTCAAGCAAAAACTGCCAAATCTTACCTTATATATGCAAAATGCCAACAAAAACTTTATTTTTCTAAAATTCAATCTATTTAAACTTATAAAGATAACCACTTCTCCTGATATTCTGGGGAGTGACTGGTCATGTGACTACAAGAGATAAAGGGTCCTTTATAACCTCCCACATCAGTCAGAATTCAAGGAGTGTATTCATAACTAATCTCGGATATATAAAACCACATCACTTCTGGGAAGCTTATATTATCCCTTGAAACAACCTTCAGTCATCCTAACATCCTAACAAAATCTTTAAAAACTGCTGCTCTAGCTGGGTAGATATGGAACTAAAATGGAAAAAAAATATTCATAATAATAAATCACAACAAATTAATGAATAAAATAAAAATGCTATCCATATATCTGGTTTACAGCCAAAGTCTTTATCTAAAAATCTCTAGTTTCATCCCCTCTCACTATTACTCACAACATGCTCTTTTCCACTTTTCACCATCTACTGTCATGACCTCAAGTAAAGCATATTTTCCCTGCTACCTAACTGACTCTTCTTCCCTTCCCATATCTCCATTTCTGTGTGGTTTGGTACAGCAAATAATAAGATATTACTACCATGAAGGCTTAGGTTCATATTCTTCAGTTTAAAATATTTTGATCAAACATGTGGTACTTTTCTGATATGGAGATAATAAACAAAATCTTTGCACAATAGCACTCATGATTTTGAAGCTCACTATGTGAAAGAAAAATTTTAATATCCTCATTTTGATGTTCACACTATACCAAAACATACCCAGTAAAAAAAAAAGCTGCTAGATTTATTGAGAAAATATATACAACCTTTTTATTTATTCCTTCAGGGTGTGACTATGGCAAAAAAAAAAAAAAAAAAAAAAAAAAAAAAAAAAAAAAACTTTTTATTTATTCCTTCAGGGTGTGATTATGGCAAAAAAAAAAGAATAAAGAAAATCAATCAATCAACTTCTCATCTAGAAAAAAATACCAAACATAAAAGAGCAAACCAATGTCTTGTTTTTTGGCTCTTCTTCTCTGTAACTAAACATCCAGAGTCACTTACCTTTTATTAAATGCCCAAAGGCATCAAAAATAGGTAAAAGTAACATAAAAATCCTTTAATATAAATGGCTTTCTTGATCTTGGTTTCTGCTGATTTTAATTACCTCATTTAAATTAACTTAGTTTAATTCATCTGTCGACATTACCTTAGTTTCTCATGTCCTGTTTTTTCCACATTCTTCTTCATTTCCCACATGTCTTTCATCTTCATTTGAAACGAAACTTTAGATATTTTCCTACTTGGATACCTTAATCGATATGTTCTCTCAGACTGCACTCAATCACCATCTCCTGCTTACTCAAAAGTTGTATACATTCACCAACATTCTCCACAAACATTGTGCAGAATACGAAACACAGAAAGACCCCTCACGATGGTGGAATCTCAACATCACAGCTTATAGTACTAAGCCCATATCCTCATGCCTGTAAAGTACCATAAAGGATTTATTCCTTTTACTAGATCACAGGGCATTGATTAACGGTAAGGCCCGAATATCTCTGCCTGTAAGATTACCATAAAGTGAAAGGACTTCTTTACCTGGAGATCACTGAGGCATTCTCTAAATGGAGAGCTGTGAGAGATGCCGAAGGAGCAAACCCTACTGAATTTCGCACTGCAAACTGTTTCAACCCTCTTACTGGCAAAACCCCTGACGATGGATAAGTTAATTTAAGCTCTTTATTACATGAACTTATAAACAAATTACACATATGAAGTTAATATCAATAAAACAAGATAAAATAAGTATATACATCAAAGGATGACAATAAGCCATTGACAGTATATAATTATAACACATATTATATGATAAGATAAATAATACACACCACACCACACACACAACATTAGTGTATAGACTATATATTTATATATTGATAATATATATAATTTATGAGTTACTATTAATATAGAGAGAACGAAGATGGAGGAGAGAGGAGAGGTAGAGGAGAGAGAGAAGAGAGAGAGCTCGAGAGAGAGAGAGAAGACCGGTGCGAGCAGAGCGAGAGAAGAGAAAGATGAGAGATGACGAGATACGAGAGAAGAGACGAGATGATAAGATAATAGAAGTAGAGAGATAGATAGGATAGATAGTAGTAGATTAGAATAGATAGGATAGATCAGATAATAAAACATACATATATGCATCATATACATAAATACATAGTATATATTATATATTGGTATATATAACTTATATATAGATATATAGTGTATGATATATATATGTATATGTATATGGTAATGATAATGTATATGGTATAGTTATATATAATTGGTATAATGTAGTATGATAAGTAATGTATATGTAAATGTTATAAAACTTAATATATAATGCATACTTATGTTATATGAGATATGTATTAATAGAAGTAGTTAATATCTATATTAATATAGTATATAAATATATATGTATATAGTATAGTAATATATTTATATGATATATTATGTTCATAAGCTATATATTTAGACGGACTAAGTACTTATAGATTATATATTAGTAATATAATACTTATTATGGTGAATGTAGGTATATGTAGATATTGTATTACTGTATATATGTATATGTATAATATATAGAGTATATACATATATAGTGAATACAACACTACATAAGAGCAAGCGACACCACATATATATATATTAAATATATATATATCATATATTATATATATATATATATATATATATATATACAGACTAGATAGACTAATAGATCATAAATACATATATATAGATAGATATAATAGATAGATTACATAATATATAATTATATAGATAGAAGTAGATAATAGAATTGACTAGATAGACACACATTTATATATAGGATAAGATACACTATTATAATAATAGTTTATATAAGTGAGTATAGAATATATATATATTATAGATGAGAGAAGAATGAAGACTAAAGAATAAAGATGAATGTTAACGGAGAAGAGGGAAGAAAGAGTAAGACGATGAGCTGAAGAGCGAGAGCGAAGGCTGATGAGCCGAGAGCGAGAGCGAGAGCAGAGAGCGATGAGAGCGAGAGCTGAGAGCGGACGAGCACGAGAGCTGAGTGAGCTGAAGCGAGAGCGAGAGCGAGAGCGGAAGAGCGAGAGCCGGGAGGCTGAACGCGAAGCGACGCGAGAGAATCGAAAGAGAGGGAGCTGATGAGTACGAGAGAGAGAGAAAGGAGAATGATGAGAGAAGAGGAGGAGAGAGGAAAGAGCGAAGAGAAGGAGGAGAGAGAGAGAGAGAGAGAAGAGAGAGAGAGTGACGGAGATAGCACTACATAATATACATACTATCATAATAATGTATATATATATATGTGTAGTAATATACTTTATATATATTTTATATATATAAAATATTATATATAGGGACTATATTATATATTAATAGATACAGTATTATGAGATAGATAAATACTATATATAGATTGGTTACAATATATATAATATAGTATATTATAATATATATATAATATATATATATACCATACATACCATATAAGTATATATATATATATATAGGATGATATATTAACTATTTATATACTATAGATTATATATATAGACGAGAGAGAGAGAGAAGGAAGAGAAGACATGATGGAGAGAGAAGAGAGAAAGAGAAGAGGAGACCGAGGAGAGAGAGAGCGAGGAAGGAGGAGAAGGAGAGAGAGGAGAGAGGAGAGAAAGCGACGAGAGAGAGGAGAAGACAGAGACAGGACAGAGACAGAGACATTATAATAGACAAGAACACATACATTACATACATATATTATGTGGTTTATCTATAGTATGTAGAGAATATATATGTAAAATTATTTAGATAATCTAGATAGATAATATAGATGTGCATATATGTATAAATTATATATGTTGGTAATAGATACATATAATACACATTACAGTATACTATATAATTATAATTAACTATTATATATTAAGTATATATGCTATCAATTATATATACTATATGAGTAATTATACATATATATACAGTTATATGTACATCAGCAATATTATACATACTATATAAACAACATGTATATTATTATACATACAGATATTTATAGAATAGCATATATATACATTAACATATACTGATATACAGTAAATTGATATATATTACATACCAGATAATACAAACATATATATACATACATAATATACAGTACAAATATACATACATACATTACATACATACAACTGTATACATACCATACTATATACATACATACAGGTGATACATACATACTATATACCATACAATCTATATATACAACATATAGTATATACAACTATATATATACATACAATTATAAATACATACATAATTATTATACATACATATGACTTATCTATAACATCCATATCAATTTGTTTAATAACAAAATTAAAATAAACTAAATTTTAATAAATCTAACCCATTTTAACAATTACTATTATATTTTTCTATACGTATATATACATACATATATATACATGACATATATATATACATGACATAACTATATATCCATACTATATATACATATATACATATATTACATATATACATACATATATATACATTTATACATATACATGTACATACATATTATATACATACATATATATATACATACATATATATACATGCATATATATATATACATATATATATATATTTACATGCATTATACCATATATACATGTATACATACATAATATACATACATATATATATACTATGCATATATACTATAATACATATATATATATATATATATATATATATATATATATATAAATATATATATATTAGGATAGATAATATATATATTATATATTATAATATATAGATACAATATTATAAATATATATAATACATATATATACATACATATATATACATACATTATATAACATAATTATACTTATACATACATATATATACATATCATATACTATAATATACATATAATACATACATATATATCATACATAAAATATAATACATAATGTATATATATATCATATAATATATACATATATAATATATATACATATATATATATACATACATAATATATACATACATATATACATATACATATATATATATATATATAATATATTATACATACATTTATATATAATACATATATATACATACATAATTACAATTATACTACATATATATATACATACATATATATTACCATATATATACATACATTACATATACTAACATACATACAATACATACATATACACACATATATATATATATATATATATATATATATATATATATATATATATATATATATGCATATATATGTATGCATATTTACTTAATCAGTAAAGAATAAGGTCTCCCTCAAATGCTCTTAAAAATTCAAATGTCTAGCACATATATCATTACTTAATCTATTAACTCTAACAGCAATATGAAAAAAAAAATATCACTTGTACCCTACTTTCTTAGATCAAAGTCTTCAACATGAAGCATTTTACTCCAGTGCATGAGAGTTGCCTTGCGTGTATCCTCTGGGGCTTCGCTGAGGTACGTGATGAACGCAGCTGCTAGTACAGCCTCTCTTGGAAGATCCTGCACATCTGAATCCAACTCTGATACCTAAAATCATATCAAAATTACAGTAGCTCTACTACATAAATATAAAGAATCACAATTTTTTTTACATATTGTAAGTATCTTTAATCATCTTCGAAATAATTTTTTTTGTAAGAGCCTTAATAAAAAGCATACCTTCTCTTCAACATAATTAACCAGAGATCATCAAATATTCACACTTTTATTTTCAACCTGAAAAGTATTCATCATAACTTACTTGCTGACTCCATCGTTTATATTCCCCTTCAAGTTTGGTGACAAGACTCTCAGCAGCTGACATGGTTTCCTTGGCCTTATTCAGGTGGAACTCAACTTCCACTGCCTCTTTTGTTGAGCGATTCAGTTTCTCACGCAAAACTGCCACTTCCTTGTCGACTTCATCCAAGCCAGCTGACAGTTCTCCTATCTGTGCCTCTGCTCTGGTCAGGTTCCTGAGAAGGCAAGGAGAGTATTATTCAGGGACAACATTCTTCTTCTGCTTTGTGATGCAAATAGCATGTCATGCTGCAACTGTGATGGACAAAACCATGATGCATCAACACAGATCAGTCTTTCTCATTCAATGTGAACTGAATGCATAATCTAATCAATTTGTAGTAACAATCAAGCTGATCCCATATCCAAGTAGATTTAGGGAAGCTGCATTCTAGTTTAGGAAGCCAGTTCCTTTCCACCATAACTCTGGCCCAAACATACTAATGCCAGTACTCAATAACAGCCAAATTGAATAAGAGAGGATGGCTAGATGCAAATATGGGACCTTGCAATTGTAAAGATAGCATTTTACCACTGAGGTATGCTTCCTCCATTAGAATAATAGTTCATGTGAATAACCATGATGATTTTTTAAGACTCCATAAATGCAAATTCCAAGTTTTTCCAGATGATTTTTATTTTTCATTTTTTCTTGAAATATACCTAGGACATGAGTGAATCATTCAACAAGGTATAAGAGTGATACCAAGTAAGCGAGAGAGGCACAAATGTGTAAGTATCCAAAAAGTAATTTAGCATTCCCTTTACTGCTAATTCTATCAGTTACGTTATAAATTTTGTGCTGACAAACATACATGTACACAAAAATAACAAAATTGATAGAATTCAGGGTAAACTGGTGAATATCTCCCACATCTATCCTGTGGTGTGTGTGTGTGTGCACACTTTTGCTTTGTCTGAATCACTATTGTATAGATGTCATTTCATTATGAAAAAATATTTGAATCAGAATTTCTCTCAAAACATATAATCAGGTTTGTTAGTGTATTCTGAAAAAAATGGTTATATTCAAAAAACATATTCTGTAACAATAATTTTTTATACTATTTTTGCAACATGTTATAATACTGGTATAAAAGAATAATGCAACAGAAAAATAGTTCCTTGTATGTACTTTTGCATAGGAATAAATTATGGATCTTGATTATTTAATTGCAATCCAATCAATTGCACCTCAAGAGTAAATCATTATACAAAATATTCACTTATTCTTAAATAAAATGAAAGTCGAAAAACTGTTATTGAAG
The DNA here is from genome assembly GCF_003789085.1 of Penaeus vannamei. Taxonomy (NCBI): domain Eukaryota; kingdom Metazoa; phylum Arthropoda; class Malacostraca; order Decapoda; family Penaeidae; genus Penaeus; species Penaeus vannamei. The sequence goes on from NW_020871060.1 coordinate 75,458, forward strand.
TGTATATTGCATTCCCTAAAGTATTTCCTTTCTTGTCCTTTTGAGCACAAATATTGCAACTTGACTAATGTACTGCATAACGCGTGTAAAAAATATGTATAAATTAGAATTCATCATTTACCGAAAAGATGTCCAATACTCAATCCCTTCAAGAACTGATAAAAGAAAGCAAGAAGAATTTTTTTAAATTCTATATTCATACCTCTCCAATTTATTCTGCTCCTGTTCCAAGGGCTTCACCTTCTCAAGAACATATGAAAACTTGACATTAGCTTTCACCCAAGCCGTCAAGGGCACAGCTGCTGTAGAAGCTCTCTTGGCAACTACTGGATCAAATGAATCTGCGCGCTCTCGTAGGAGCTTTTCAACTGCCTTTCGTGATTCTGGGGCAACGCTTCTTGGATCATAATTTCTGGAAAGATAATTGATGTAAACTTTTCTCCTAGAACAAAGCAGCTATTCACACAAGTATGTTAAGCATTTGTCTTATCAAAAGAGATAGAATTTGTACTAAAAATGCCATATAAACATAAAGGTTGTACTAGAAATATCAAACTGATATGATTTATCATTCATTACCTTATCTCCTCTTTGACACCCCTCTTGGCCAGGAAGGTCTTCATAGAGTTCCATGACGTGTCCTGGATTCCCATGAGCCGTAGAACACCCTCCAAAATGTCCCTGATCACTTCAGGTGGTGCTCTCAGGGACCTGATCAAATATTTTTAAAATATATACATTATTGGCAATAAAGGATCATAAAGATTAAGAGTGGATACATTTAACTATCTAATTTATACCTAAGATTGCACATATATGTATATGTACACTATATACACTTATATTCATATATATCAATGGTATTTACACAAACATGAATAATACAAAAAAAAAACATTATCGCCAGAAACAGTTAGTTTTATTACAAGATACTTTAGTAGTTTCATTGCCTGATACTTTAATAAAACATTCACTTAACCCGATGGTGCTGGGGATGGCATGTAAGTGCTATACATGCTATGTTCACTGTGAATTTGGTTTATTAATTGTCTTTTCACATGGATGGCTCCACAAATACTTAGTCACTAGCAAGCCAATTACTATTACTATCTATCTCACCTGTTGACACTTTTCCTTACTTTTCAAAAATATCTTTTTCATATCTTATATTGCTATCAGTAATATCAATAACATTATAAAATTATAATGTTTATAATAATAATAACAACAACAACAGTAATATTGATAGCGGAAAGAATCAATTGATCAAAAAACTCAAAGGAAAGGTGAAATCAGGTCATGGGTCTACTGACTGGCTTCATAGTGACTCAGCACTTGTGGAGCCATCTATGTGTAGAGACATTTCACAAAACAATATGACAGTGAATAACATATATGCAAATGTGTGTGTGTGTGTGTGTGTGTGTGTGTGTGTGTGTGTGTGTGTGTGTGTGTGTGTGTGTGTGTGTGTGTGTGTGTGTGTGTGTGTGTGTGTGTGTGTGTTGTGTGTGTGTGTGTGTGTGTGTGTGTGTGTGTGTGTGTGTGTGTGTGTGTGTGTGTGTGTGTGTGTGTGTGTGTGTGTGTGTGTGTGCATGTGTTGTGTGTGTGTGTGTGTGTGTGTGTGTGTGTGTGTGTGTGTGTGCATGTGTGTGTGTGGTGTGTGTGTGTGTGTGTGTGTGTGTGTGTGTGTGTGTGTGTGTGTGTGTGTGTGTGTGTGTGTGTGTGTGTGTGTGTGTGTGTGTGTGTGTGTGTGTGTGTGTGTGTGTGTGTGTGTGTGTGTGTGTGTGTGTGTGTGTGTGTGTGTGTGTGTGTGTGTGTGTGTGTGTGTGTGTGTGTGTGTGTGTGTGTGTGTGTGTGTGTGTGTGTGTGTGTGTGTGTGTGTGTGTGTGTGTGTGTGTGTGTGTGTGTGTGTGTGTGTGTGTGCATATAGATGTATAGATAAATGTATAGATAGATAGATAGACAGATAGATAGATAGATAGATAGATATAAATAAATAAACAGTATCTTACGCATACCTAATTTCAGTCAATGCCTCCGATTTAATGTTTCCGACAGCTTCTTTTGCCTCTCTAACTAAAGGCTCTATCTCAGCCAGTTCCACGTCAATGGCCTTTTTTCTAGAATTCAAAAATAAAGTGGGATATATCACAAGATTTGCAAGATAGGTTTTTCATTTCTGAATTCAGATTAACATGTATTCACAAAAGAATTCTGCTTAGTTCTGTTTATCATTTCATGCAATTATCTTGCAAATTAGTTTCATAAAATACATTTTTGTAAAAAAATTACTTATGAGGATAATCATATGTATATACTTTGTATATCCCAGTATATCTCCAATATCTGAAATTCTTAGCCTATTTTGTATAATCATCCTCCAGAATATCTTGAATTATGTCCTCGAATAATGTTCAGCGTTTTCAAACCTTTCAGCAATGATCTGGTTTTCCTTGAGTGTCTGCTCCTTCAGGCTCTCCATCTGGACTTTCTGATCGTTTGCATTCTTCATAGTGTTTGTGATCAGCTGGAGCGCACGGTTGGCTTCCTCCTGCTTCTCAGCGAGCCTAACTTCCTGTTCTGTTGCTTCAGCCTTCAGCTTACTCACAACTTCTTGAGCTTCATTTAGTTTGGCCACACCAGCCTGCAAGGTAGAGAGGCAGCAATGTCTAAACCCAAATGTATATTAGTACTTCAATAAATAAATATTCACATATCAACTATCATACTACAGAAATGGGTGGCTGCAAAAATCAAAAGAAAATTAACAATTAAACTTAAGAACACAACTTTCATACCTTCAAGTGGCCCTGTCGGTGCAGGACCCCTTCCTTCTTGGTGGTGTAAATGGAGCGATAGGTGTTGAGTAGAACTAGATACCTTCGAGGTGTTGAGAGGTGTAGAGGAAGGCTTTCATGAATGGCAAGGAAGGTCTGCTGGAATTCTACAGAGTCTTTTGAATCCAACTCACTCTCTTTGAGCAACATGCTGGGGATCTAATAAAAAGAAAAGTTGGAAAGAGAATATTTCAACTGAATTGCATGCATCATTGATATATGTACATTCTACCTACAGAAATATCTAAAGTCTGTTAATAAAGCATTGTCATCTGCATTGTCACCAACAAATAAAACACAACAAAAGCAAAAACATACCAAGAAAAAAAAAATGCCCTCCATCAAAGTCAATTTTGTACCTGAGATCATTTAATCTCATAAATTATTTCAGTTGCATCTTTGTAACCAAAAAGACTAAAAGTCCATGAATTCCTTCATAACTGAAGTCATAGAAAGAATCATGTCTTTTACCTGCACCATAGTTTCCCTGGACCATCCATCCATCCATAAAACAGCACACTGCTTGTACAGAGCTGGATTACTCTCACACTGGAGGGTAAAGTCCTGGTTGCTGGAGTCCATAATTAAAGCAATATGTAGGTTCTTCCTCACTCCTGAAATATTTCAAAACACAAGCATAAGGCTTAGAAAGAAATATCTACATAAACAATGTAGATAAAAAATATATATATACTATACATGAACACCACACTGAT
>NW_020871060.1:84010-94010 GCF_003789085.1 Penaeus vannamei
TCACAATCCTTCGGACGGTATACACGTCCAGTGTTGGTGGATATCACCATGCACATCTGTTAGGAAAATGAGATCCATTTCTTATACTTATTAGCTTTTCAATGGTGGAATCTCATGGCAAATTAGACAAGGAGTTTCACAATTTCTCTGCAAAACATACAGGCTTGTACCTGTTCAGTATAAATCATATATTTAGCTCAGATCATATCTGATGAATGGAAAAGTGGTTATTATATCTTATGAAAAGGTGACTGCAGGCTTCTTTCAAACCTGAGCAAGTTTCTGTAGGATATGTTGAGGAGCTGTATATGCACTACAATGGATCATTGTTGCTTGTGTGCTCCTCAGTTTTGAGAAGCAATGATGAAGTAGCAAACTGAAATAAAAAAGAAGCAAAAGATATAATTTTGTACCACTAAAATAAAGTCTACGAATCTTAAAATTAATCTTGACACCTGTGAAAAGAAATCATTCTCTGCACTTAACTGATCTCTATAGTTAGAATTATTTGTTTATGATACTTAATTTACACATTACCTTTTTCCACATCCTTCAGGCCCAACCAAGATGAATGGTTGTTGTGTCTCCATCTCAAGCCAAGGACTGAAGTAATCCAGAGAGCATAATGCATCTGATGTCAAGATCAGGGGCATTTCTGCTGTATCAGATGCAATATTTTCTACGGATTCTGATGAGTAAGATTCTAGGCGGTCTCGAGCAGAATCATAATAAATATTCAAAGGTTTTCGTTGGTCAGGAATATGTTCACCAACCCATGAGTAGACCTCACGTGCAAAATCTGCTCTGATGCTTTCAGGAAGATTGCCACCTAGACCTCTTACCAGAGCCAAGGCAAAGTGTACTTTACTTGTTACCCCAGGCAGATGGGAGAGGCCATTCAAGACCCATCCAACTAATGTTGTCTCCACTTGGGCTTCTCCTGCACGCAGCACCCACTCAAGTGCCTTGAAAAAGTGTTCTTCAATATAAGGTTCAAGGTATTTCCTAGTGCTTTCTTCCTGTGAGGAAAGCCATGCACTGACGACTGCCTGGATGTTGGTATCTTCATCACTTAAGAATATCATGCCCATCCGAGAGATTGTGGCCGGTGATGCAGACGAAAGATCATGGGTTTCAAAGAGGAAATTTACATTAGGTCCAAACTGAATTCTCTCACCAGATGGCATAGTTAGCAGTCGATTGTCATCCAACACAGAGTTGAGTGATTCAATCCACTCAGGATCAATGTCTCCATCACAGATGATCCACGAAGTAACTTCCGTGGGTTCCTTCACCACCTGGCGTGCAGAAGCTGTCAAGACACCATCTGACCATTCTCTTGTGTCATGATCAATGTGTCCAAGAAGCTGCTGTCTGGGCATGGCCTTGGGGTTCATGACATATTTCTTCACCTGTTGTTCCATCCTGAGTAGAGCCTGACGCAGAGTTTGCCATAATGTCGTTTTTCCTGACCCTGAAGGACCTACAATCACTACCCCCATACGCTGCTGAAGCTGTTCATATAGCTCTAGTGCCTTCTTTATTTGCCTGTCATTTGGTATTAGACCCATTTCAGTAAAGACTTCTTGGAGAATACTGGCTAGGTCTTCATAACCTACACCCCTGAATTTCACATCGGGGAAAACGTCTTTCACCAAGTCATCAAATCTGAAAATATTCAACATATTTTTACAAACCCATGACAGGAAATAATTTTCAAAAGTTCTATGTGCACCTTATCACTTACACAATGCATGCACATTTAAAATCAAATCAACATATATGCACCTGTGAACACTAAACTTACAACAGTCATTAAAAAATATTAATTGCCTAGTATCAACTTGTTTCCTTTAGGTGATGTGAAATCCACTTTATGAATAAACTAGTCATTCATCTAGGTGACATGAGTCTTGCCAAAGGTATACAAGGTATCTTTCAGTCTCTTTAACTCATGGCCTATTATGAAAAGAGTATTTCAAGAAAATCCTGTAGCAAACTTATACTCTCTTTTTTTCTGGTTCATAATCATGATGAATAAGACTCAAAAACAAGCAATGATGCAGAACTTGCCCAGCTACCCAGGTTAGTCTAAAAAATGTGAGAAGCATATAGTTACACCAGATGGCCAAAATTACTTGGGGGGAATGGGTTAATGACATCAACAGAAATATTGTGTACTTTACCTTGAACTGTCCGAGAAGGTTAGCTTTGACAGCGTGTTAAGCCTCAGCGCTTGAACCACAAGTTCTGATTCAACTGTTAAGCTGATCCCTGATTCCTTTTCTTCATCTGACAAGGATTTTCTGTAAAGGCAAAGGATTTCTAAAATTAGAATAATGACTTTCAAGAAAAAACATGTCATTGACCTTTGGACAGATTCCTTTCAAAAATTTTCTTGCTTCCCATTATTTGATGTTTATGAGTTCAGTCTCTTTGCCTTTATAATAATTCAAATGCTTATAGCCATATCTCTTTCATCTTTTGTATATTTCAATTTCATTATTTTTATAGAAAAATACACTTTCATTTGCCTTTACTTACCTGTATGATTGCAGAAGATTTCCCGAGCCCTTCAGTACTGTTTTCAAGGCTCGCAGACCCCAATCATAGTGCTGCTGTGGTGTCAGGAGCTCTTTGGACAATGTGAAAATGGCCACCAGTTTACGTCCTAAGCTCTTGGCTTCCTTGAAACCCTCAGAAAATAGGATGACTTCAGCAATCAGTTCGTTGTCAGGACGGGACATTGCAACAGGCCGGAACAGCTGCTTCAGATTGTCTGGTAGCTTTTGTCGGCCACCATAGCCCTTGCCAGCTGGGTTAAGTGTGATAAAGATCCCTGAGTTTGGATCAACAGGAACCTGTAAATGAATCACAAATTCAAGATATTTAGAAAATCATGATAAGAAATTACAATAAAAAAGCAATAAAACTAATCAAATTCATTAAAAATATTCAAATCAAAATGATGGCAACAATAATAATAACAATAATAATAAGCAAACAGGTCGACACACAAAAAAGAATCACCTCTTTCTCTAGCAACATGGTTGAGGATGCTTGTGACTTCAAAGCTGCCTGGATGGTCTGGATCTGCATGGAAACAGCTGACAACACGGCCTCCTCCAATCTGTTAAATTCATCAAAGCAGCCCCAAGCACCGCACTTCACCAAACCAACAAATATACGGCCCATGCTCTTCACATCAATGCCCTCATCACAGTTGAAAACGAGAACCTGCCGCCCAAACAGGTTCCCAAGTGCTTTCACTGACTCTGTCTTGCCTGTTCCAGCTGGACCATAGGGATTACCACCTAGTCCCATGTGCATTCCCTGCAAAAGGTGTTTAAAATGTTAGCAAGTGTCCATATCTCACCTGAATTGAAACTAAGCCCATAAAAAAATATGTATTTATTTATTTGTTACTATTAAAGATGTATCATTTAAACTATTATATCTTAAACAATGCACAGTCAGTTTCAAAACCTCTCAGTCAGGCTTATATAACATTTATACTAGATTGACAATAATGTGACTAATTACATTCAAGTTTTCAATATCAATATTTACCATATTGCTAATCATGTGAAAATATTTACAGGTAAATACTGAACCTAGCTAAGTTAATCCTAATACCATCTATCAAAGAAAGTTACCTGTGTTAATGTCAAGTAGCATTTATCAGTCAATGGAGTATGGACCAACTTCGGTGCATTGCCTTGGTACTCATATGTATAATCAAACTGGGCATCAACCATCCGCATGAAAGCTGAACCACCATCACCCACATAGAATCTAAAGCAAGATATAGCAAAATGGAAATTACATTCTGGTTTAACAATTTATTGTCATGTAATGTAATTCTAATATATGATTTCCTTTTGCTATATATGGAAATGTACACTGTTATTTCAAATTAGTGCTGTATACTTATACACATATATATATATATACACACACACATACACAGAAAGCAGATGCATACATACACACACACACACACACACACACCACACACACACACACACACACACACACACACACACACACACACACACAACACACACACACACACACACACACACACACACACACACACACAACACACACACACACACACACACACACACACACACACACACACACACACACACACACACACACACACACACACACACACACACACACACACACACACACACACACACACACACACATCAAAGTTAGTTGCTTTTTTCCTTCCATCTCATGACACATCCAAACTGCCTCTTCAACTCTTAACTATTCCCAAATAAATTCAAATCAGTTTAAATCACCGGAGCTGTTTCTGCCAGGGCCAGTCGGACAAGGACGTGGTGTTGGCTTGCAACAGGATCTGAACAACATCAATGTTGTGAATTGTATCCAGAATCAATGCTTTCAACTTCAGTTCTAAGACAAGGCTATCTGCCTTGCCCTCAGGGGTGCCATCCGAGCTAAGGTCGACCCCTGTGTATGATTCCAGTTTTGCCTGCAACAAAATTTTTATCACACATGTTACATCCAAGTCATAACTGTATAATAAAACTCATGTATCTGTCACTGTTTGTGTTATCAGTAATACTATAATCATTACTATCTTAAGTATTACAAAAGATGTTATCATAACAAGTTGACATTAGCATTCATACTCATCACTTTCTTCTCTCTCAGTGTCACTGGGATTACCATTCCCCAGTTTTATTAAACTTCCCCAGATTGTCTAACCATATCATTTCATAGCGACCTTTCCAATAGGACATAATTCATCAACCAAGTTGTTTAATCTAAATAAAAAGATGACAAACTGGCATTAAGTACTTCCTCATTGATGGTCTAATTTTCTCCCTAAACACTGACCTCAAGTTCCTTCTGGTAGCTTGTTAGACTGCCCTCCTTGACTGACTCTTCACAGCGCTCGGTAAAGAGGATGGCGTCAGCTAAACACAGGATCTAACATGGGAGATAGTGAAATGAGAATTTAATCAAATTTCTTAAGACATTCTCCTCTATTCAAAGTGGAAGTCATTCTCCTCTATTCAAAGTGGAAGTCATTCTCCTCTATTCAAAGTGGAAGATAATTTTCAAAAATCATTATTCTAAAATACAATATGTTATTTTACAACATAACCTGTAAATCAACCATGTTAAGTATTTTACAGAACCACATAAGCAACAAATATAAGCATTATACAGCACACACAAACCAAAGCCAAGATAATAATCCTACCTGAGAAGGATACCTGAGAGGGTCCATCCCTGCTTCACTGCGTGCTTCTTCCAGGCATTCACTCAGCAGCTGACGGAGCGTCATCTTCATCTCTTCACTTAGACGGTATAACCAGTCCTAAAAACGGAATACTGCAGTTTTACATCTGGTATTCATTACATACAAATGTTTATGGCTTAAATGGCAGACAAGCAAAATTGGGTGGAAACTCCAATGCCTCCAGCACCAGTAAAATAACTTTTCATTTGTCCAATTATTCACAATTAGCAATTTCACATTTGGTTAGATGCTTTTCAAGTACCAAATAATTGCCAAAGGCAAAGCTATCCTGTACTCATCATCCCCTTTTTAAATCCATTTACCTCAACTTCATTAGATATTTGAACAGGCCTTTTGAGTGGTACATCTTCTCCTTCTAAGCTTCTCATGGCTATGATGTGGGAGTTCTCTTCATCAAATCTTACATTGTGGATTCCAGCAAATAGTTTCTTCAAATGGGCCTGAAAAAATAGTTTGTAATAGTGAAGGTAAAATTATCCACTTTCATAATTAACCAACAAATATCATACAGAGCTAAAAAAAAGGAAAAATGTTGCTATATCAATTGCTCAAATATCTTATATAAATAATGCGTTCTATCTATAAAAAAATTAATATTTCTGCTCCCCTAAAAAAATATAAAAAAGCATAAAACATTCCAAAATAGTCCCTGTCATGTACAAAGACACATTACAATTGTAAAAAGAAAAGAACTGTCGGAAGAACCCTAGACTCATGCCCTTGTACCTGAATGACTTCAGGGTTCGTGGCCTGTCCCAAGATCTCCAGCAGATCGTCATCACCAATAAAGTAGAAGCGTGGGAAGGCTGATCTCTTTTCTTCCAGGTACTCATTAAGGCTCTTTTGGCATCTAGGGGGTTAATGGATGTTGAGATTAAGAGAGTGTTATTGGAATACTGAATATTACTACTGTCAGTCTACCTTCATTTCAAACATGCAAACCTTAGCTCACAATAGATGTTAGCTTGTAATTCCTTTATGAAATTTCTGCTAAAAAGAGTAAAGGCTAAAAAATGCAGTAAACAAATTAGTATAAGCTGGGTTACATTCTTCTCTGTTAAAATCATAGCATTTACACAATACCTACCCCTTCACCAAGATACTCATACATGCAACTGCATAGAGATTTCATAAGACAAACCAAACCACTCTATCCTGTTACCTTTCCCCCTACAATCAACTTACCTAGCCAGCTGGTCAAGAAGTGTTGTAAGAGTGTTTCGCATGCCATTGATTTTGCAGAGTGACACCACTTTATTGTCCCTTGCAACATCTGCCATAATTGCTTTGAAGTCATCATCAACTCTACGAAATCTTCCTTGTTCATTAGGTAGTGCACCTCTTCCAAAGATGGGCTCTAAGTACACCCACTTTCTCTGCAGATTGAGAAGGAAATTTATGTTTGTAATCATTATCAAATAAAAATATACATATACTTAGAGATAAAATATAATACAAATTGTGCATTTTGTATCCTTTTTCATGTCACACGCACACACACACACAAACACACACAGACACATACACTTTCATAAAAATTTCCTGTGAAAGTATATAATATTTTCATCTAAACCACAAAACTAATAAAAAATCAATAAAATTGTAAAAGAGTATGCAAACCATACCTGAATCTGATTCAAATTGGTTAGATATTCATCCAGGTCAGCTAGGCGCTGCTCCCACATGCGAGCCCGATCTGCAAATCCCCCAAAGTAGGGCGAGTCTTTGAGAGACTGCAGAAGGCTCTGATGGTCACCAACCTGACAGTGAACACAAGGGATCTTTACTCATTCTGTCTTCTTGTATCATCATTACATGTGCCAACAAAAAAACAAAGAAGACACACTGACTAATTCTGAGTTATGCATGGGCTGCCTAATCAGACAAACCTGCAAACACTAATTTCCTCATTTCTCCTGTTGCCTTATATCAACCACACAGATGGATAATGGGCTTTATCTAGGGCAATACTGGTGAGGGTGGCAGAGGTGGCCTCCAACTTAAAGAACTGCCCAAGGTTTAAATTCAGATGGGCTGACAAGGTGGAGGCTTGGAATATCTGCTCCTTGTATCAAGATCAATTACTACTGCTATCTGACTCCCTGGAAATCCTAGTAACACCTCTCAATGCATTGGGCAAAGAGGAGGAGCTTTCAGGTCTAGCCTTCTTATGGACTAAAACCAAGATTCAGGATTTAGGGGACATGGTAGAACCTTTCCTGTTAGTATATACTTGCAGTGAGGATATCAAAGTCATACATAGCTTTATATACCTTGGTAGTGTAGTTCATCACTCTGGGCTGTCAAATCATGAAGTCAATACACAAATTTTTCTGGCTGCAGGTGCTGTGAATTCATTAGATAAAAGTATTTGGACATGCCTGTAACTGTGCCGAAGGACCAATCTATGTGTCTCTCAAGACCCTGTTACTACTAATTTTGCCTCAAGGATGTGAAACCTTGATCCTTAGATCCTTTTGCAAAAGGCCCTTACACATAGGGTACAGCTGACAGAACCAGCAGTTACACCATGAAACCAGCGTAGGATCTGTTACTTACACAAACTGGGAATGCCAGCTCAGGCTATAAAGTCAACTGGCTCGATACCCTGAGGAAAATCTAACCCAAGTTATCTCTTATAAAGACAAACCTAGATGTGGTTTGGCCAGATTGATCAGATATGTTGCAAGGAGTCAGAAAGAGATGGACTCTCTGTATATACATGTCTTGCTCCACTGACATCTGCTCTGACCCATGTTTTGTTATATGTTGTAGTCTCTTATTTTTAGTAATGGCACACAGGACAGGTTAATCAAAGCCATCTACCTGACTTTATCAAGACATCTACATGAACTTATCGGAACAAGAACCTGTGAACCTAACCTTGTTGATGACATCCTTCCATTCCTTGATAAGCATGATCTCGTTGTTGCGGGAGTCTGAGTGGGGGATAAGGGTGAGCCGTGCATCCACCTCCCACACATCCAGCTCTCCAAGGGCTTGGCGGATCACAACCTCTCCTGCAGCTTTAGCATTCATCTCCTTTAGTACATCATTCTGGTTTATCATCTCATCACGGACCTGTTCCCAAAGGAAGTGATACTTAGTGCATGTGAGAATATATATGGAAAAAATTGATAAAGTGATTACTTTTGGTTTGGTTTATGATGTCACTCCAAATTATACTGATACATTTGTCTTAAAGCCTTTAAATTTGTTCCATTTCAATAGAATATCAATCATTATATTTTTCTATATTGTTGCTGGCATATGCAATTCAAACATCCTTCAGTTAACAATTACACATCAACATTTAATGTATGAACATGGAAAAAGCTAATAGTCTACCTTCAAGAAATGTCCAAAAGTGAGCTTATCGATGGTGACATTGGTCGGTATGCCAAGAATACTATACATCTCTATCCAGTGCTTCTCAGAAAACACCTCTCCACGGACATACTTCAATACTGGTAACATTGCTCTGTATTTTTCCAGTTCATGTATGAGCCGAACAGTTACAACTGTGGTTTCACCCGATGAACGAAGTTTGTCATCTGAAACGTGACAAAATGAGTACATGAGTACAGAATTACTTTTTTGTGTCTAATCTTCTTTAGATAAACAATATGTCTATGGTTTCTTTCCTACACTAATTGCAGATGACTAAGAGCAAATACCTAGATTTTTTTTTTTCTTGAAAAATAAAAATCAACTTTACAGAACACCTTAATCAAAGTTTCCAAACAGACTTACTCCAGTTGGACAAAAACTCCTCGAAACGGTAAGTCTTGCTCCGGAACACAATCCATTCCTCCTTTGAAAACTCCTCCATGCTGCTATTGAACTCATCAAACAGACCCCATACTTGTTCGTGCTGCTTCAAGCTTTCTTCAATCTCGTCAATCATGGGGAAATAAGGTTCTCCCATCCCAAAGTGCTCATAGTCTTTTCTGTTAAGTAAGGAGTATATGTGAATATCATTTAAAAAGTTTTATTCTAAATATGTGCATGAAATTATATGATTCACTTTCCAGGACAGCATTGAAAATTGCTAATGTCACACTTATATGAAAATATATATATATATACAGAAAAATAATGAAAATGTAGAAACAAAACTAATGATTAATCAGTACTGTAATAGATGAGGTTGCATCTACTACTTGAACTGATCATTATCTCTCAAGAGAGTGATTGTGTGAGTGTGAGCCGAGAAGTGTCCAGGTGAGCCAGTCAGGACTTGTCAGTGAGTCGTGAGAAGCTCCTGCTGGTGAGTGAGTGTGGACAAGGATTTGGACCTGGGAAGACCCAACCTGGGCAATTGTGCCAAGCTGCAGGCTGCGGGTCGTGGTTGCTACAATACTAAGGATACGCTTTTATTAACCCAGTGCTGCCGGGTAAAAATGTTTGGCAAGTAAACATAATAAAAGGATTGTTGGCGCGCATCAGCAGTTTCCCATTTGCGCCCAGCTCAACTGGTAGTTTGCGAGCGACATTTGGCATCTAAAAGCTTTTAGATACCACACTTCACTGTATTATTTGTTCCAGTATACAGGCCCATTATTAGTCCAATATCTCTGCCATGAAAGTGCTCCACATTGACTTGAAGCTCAAGGCCACTATCAATTGTGGATTTGGCAACACTAAACCCAGGTTGCTCCAGGCCCTGCTGCTTCTATAGGAAGATTCTGA
>NW_020871060.1:121510-126510 GCF_003789085.1 Penaeus vannamei
CATTCTGGTTTAGTAATAACCTGGGTGGGTAGTTTACAATGGATGTCAGCAAACATTGAGGGGGGGGGGATTACTATCAGTGGTCGGAGTCATGGTCAAAGAAGGGGCAGGGGTTGGAAAATCGAATTCAGATAGGCTAGTTGATGAAGGGGCAAGCCTCAATGTCCCTATTAAGGGGAAAAACCTTCATTATTGGCCATCGTGAGCCTGAATTAATGGGGGAAAAGAAACGGTCCACCCCTCAGGGTACTCAAAAGGGGTAAGGGCTAGGCTATTAAACAAGAGAATACCGTGCCCATGGCTCCTGGAGGCCGTTCATGACTGACACAAAGCCAGCCTTTCATCCTTTCAATGCGGCTCTTACACCTTAGGAATGGGACAGAAGAAGGTGATGAAGAAGATATAGAAAAGGGAGAAGAGACCATGCAAAATTAGTTGCAGTGAGGGCTGAGGCCCAGGATAGGGCCCTACATTGGGCCTCATTCTTTGTCTCCTAAGCCCTCCCATGACAACAATAAGCAAGGTAAAGGGAAGGATAATAAGAGTGGAGGGGGTAGATGATGAAGAAGACTGTGCAGTAGGAGATGGAGTGTAAAGCGTTGGGAGAGATGAAGAGGTGTATTCTGAAGGTTTGGTATCGACCTAGGACAGATGGGAGGGGAGCAGAGCGAAGGACAGTTTTGGAATTGATAGAGAGGAAAAAATTCTGACACTTGCTCACTTACAATTACAGATAAACAATACACTTATACTTAGCCCACTGTTCCTGGGAATGCATGAATATATACATTGTCCACTGTCTTTTTTATGTAATTAAATTAGTTGATACATGAATAGCTCCAGAAGCATATTAGTTACCAAGGAGTCAATTGCTAGACCTCTCTGACCTCATTTATTTACCTAATTCCCTGATTTTTCAGAAAGAAATTTATTATTCTGATTAGTGTTATTATCATTAATTACATTTCCCCAATAATACTGATAATAATAACATGCATAATAAAACAAATATATTTGAAAATTTAAGTAATAAGGTAAACTGGTTAGTAATTACCTGAGAAGCCCCTTCTGTATAATATTAATAAAACAAAATGTCCGTGGACAATGCGCATGCTAAGTACCCATGTTAAATTATATATGCATATTCAGCAATCACTTTTATTACTTACTTTTAAGTTAATTGTCTCTTGTCATTATCATCATTATCAAAAATAAAGAAAGATATTGACATTACAGTTCAGGCACATGATTCCTATCCATGCAATAGGAGACACGTGGATCCTTCTAATTGGTAGTTGACAGTTAACTTGCTTTATGATGTTGCTACTTTAACTCTTAAATTATAATATGTGGTTTTAGTAGACTGTCACATGATTCTTGAGAAGGAATGTACACCTGAATACAGTGGATTGTAAAACAGAAATAAATCTACAATAAAAGGCAAATTGACAACCAAGTTATTTCAGCATTTATATATATTGTAAAAATGCAACATGTACGTATATTCAGTACAAAATAATTGTCATACACTTATAATAAACTCAACCAGGCTGTCAACAATAAATAACACAACAGTCAAAATGTGTGCCCACCTAACATGATGGTAATACTCAAATATTATCAAAAATTAAATCTTGATAAGTTAATATCAAAATAAATATACGATTACTTGCAATTTCAGTTTAAGAAAACCATTCCAGTTCTTTTCTCCCAATTGAATTACATAAAGCATGAATGGTATGAATCCATCTAAACAGAAAATACATTTACAAAAGGTATAAAATATGTGTACTTCCTTTCTAATGGACTTATATTCTAAACACTGTGAGTCAGTAAGTAACAGGAAAAGGGGACACTAAGATCTTGGATACCATATCTTGTGTAAAAGAAGAAAGCCACAGAGGGTAAAGAATAATGTATGTTATCAAATTATTTCTTAATGCGGTTTCTCATAAATCAATCAGCCTTTTGGGTGTTAGGCCAATATAATGGGAAATTCAACTGACTAACACTACTGTAATGTCAAAAAATTATCAGTAGTTAAAAAATGTATTCATATTTAGTGGCTCCTGTCTGCTAAGACATACCTAATAGTTTTACCACTGAAGGGACTAGCTACAAGCAATCACTCAGGTCTTTTGGTGTTTTAGAAGTGTATTTTCTCCATTTTCAGGTGGATTTTCTTGCATCTAGATCTATTTTTTTCTGGAAAATAGTCATAACAAAAAATGTGTCAATATCAAACATATACTTCTTATCCAGTACCCCCTGCTTCTGGTGAAATTTTCTGGCTACTACTTTTGAAACTGAGCCTTTTGATTTGATTCTCATACCAACTCCACAAGAAAAAGAGAGGAATCAAAATAAATTGTTGCCCTATATTACATGTATTCTATGAGATCAGTGAAAAATATACTTCACAAGGCACTTAGATTCTCAAAAGACAATATCATATGTAAATCACATACTCACTAAGAATCCTTAACTTACACCAAACGACCCATGTATATAGACCTTGGATACTTAGCTTTAAGCTGTGGCCACTGTACAAAGAAATCATCAACAACCCTATAAAGAATCTTGCCTGAGAGGGAGAGAGACAGCACGCGGCACAGACTCTCTATGAACACAATACGAATCTGACTCAGGCACAAAACTCTCATTATGAAAGCAGCAATGCAAATTGGAACACATGTTCCTGGTCCGTTGGTGAGCAGGAGTGATGGCCGATGGCGAAAAACGATAAGCATGCTGAAGACAAAGGCCCAAGCAGTTGTGAACACACTTGACAGCCACGACTGACCCACTTCACGTGATCTTGGCACAATCTCAACTACATATTGGTCCTCTTCATCAGGTCCTTTGGCTCTTTCCTGGAATAGAGTATCTTTTTCATTAAGAATCATTTGCACTTATAGTTTATACTTTTACTGATACACCTCCTGTTTTTCCATAAACTTTGGTTCTAAGACTGTATATTTTGCCAAATCAACAGATCTGCTGCATATCTACATCTTCCTGTACTCCTATAAAGACAACATACTTTTACTTTTTTGTGATAAAAGCTTAAGAATTTACTTATGCAGTCCAGTTTAGTCTAAAACAATGCAAATAACAAATAAAGTTCATGGTCACTAAGACAAAAATGGCAACAAAATGCACTTCAGGGTAGACATTCTCATAAAATAATACAAATAATAATATAACTCAATACATCAGATAATTATAATTCCATATCATAATTCCAGCAGTTTTATAAGTGCATTCACTGTAGAAGATATCCACAAACCTTAAACTCTTTCTCCATATCTTGCAGACGTCTCAGACTAACAGTGTCAGTTGCAGCAACCACATACACTCTTGGGCTGTAGCGGCATACATCCAGTGCACGAATGATTTTGAGCATTTCCCAGTGTGACCTCCTGACCCTAATACTACAAGCGACTTGATGGACCTTTGTACATATATGGGTTTGTCACTGCAACAATTCATGACATACAGGGTATATCCTATGCGCATTAATATAAATGCCAATAGGAAGATGAGAACTACGAATATCATCATCATCTTGTGTTTTTCCTAGAAAGATAAAGAGATGTTTGTATTATAAAAATTGGAAAAAGACTTGTATGATGTAATTACCTAGGTAATTTTACACAATAACTCCGCATAATGGTTTGCAATGATTCTGGTATCAATGAATTCCTCTTGCTCTCTAGTCTCCAAATATATTGAAATTTTACACAGAAACACCCCAAACCCTAACATTTTTGGCTTAGATAGCAAGCAGAAAAGCCATGAAGGTACCAGAGAAATTGCGAATTAAAATCGAATAATATACACAGATTCAGTCACTATGTCTAATGTAAGGGGCTGTGCCCACCAACACCTGCCTAATAAACAAAGACTTCTCCACATGACTGACATGTAGGTGCGCTCAATACCAAGTCTGTTCGACGCTCTCCTGCTGTGAATATATGCACTATTCTTTGTATTCCTGGTCAGGGGTTAAGAGTACAGCAGTACCCAATGGGGGGGGGGGGGTCACAAGGGGTATAGCCCCTGCATTAGACAAATAATGACTGATTCTGTGTATCTTATTCATATTCTACCCTGCAATTTCCCTGGTACCTTTCATGCCCATCCCTGCTATCGGGGCCAAGACTGTCGCTAATGGCGGGTTCTGTGTAATAATTTATTTACATCTGGACAATAGAGAATGAGAGGAATCCAACTTACCAAAATAATCACAAACCAGTATGCAAAATTATTATGTAAAATTATTATTACATAAATAAATAATGCTAAAAACTGAGAAATGTAAATGTAAATCACAAGAAAGTGGAAGTTAGTTGCAATCACTCAATTGCTAATATTCATTTAAATACCTTGTTCCATAAGAACTATTTTACTTTTTAATGACTATTGAATACTAGAAGTACTCATTATATATAATCTTGCTATAAGTTTCGGTAAATTTACAGAACAGTTCTGACTAACTGATCAAGACAATTTTGGTATCAATGGATTTCTCTCACTCTCCCAATCTCAATAAGAATGCCAGGGCGCTAATGAGCCATAAATATGCATAATATACTTTCCAAGTATAAAGAAATTATTGTTGCAGAACCCCCCCCCCCCCCCCCCACATTGGCGACAATCTTGGCCCCAATAGCAGAGGTCATAAAGGGTACCAGAGAAATTGCCATACTTGGTTAGTAGAGAGTGAGAGGAATCACCAATCCGTTTGTCAGTCTCAATGAGACCGGCTGCCGGTAAACTCACATACTACTGTCATCTTTACTTATGCATATACATTTCCTTTATACAGACACGGTAACCTTGTGTACAACTTACAGAATCAATATAGCTCTATGCACTTATCAGACCAATAAAGTTGCAAAAAGGATGCGAAATAGCGACAATTCTGACCCAAGATGTTATTCTTTTAGACATAAACCTTCGACGTCCGGACGCGAGCTGCTGTGGCGATGTGTTTC
>NW_020871060.1:131510-146510 GCF_003789085.1 Penaeus vannamei
GAGGGAGGACAATAAGAATGAAGAATAGTGACAAGGGAAGAGGGAGTAGACAGTTAAGAAGACTGTGAAGTCGGAGACTGAGGGGAGAATGTTGGAAGATAGGAAGGGGTACATTCTGGTTTAGTAATAACCTGGGTGGGTAGTTTACAATGGATAATGTCAGCAAACATTGAGGGGGGGGGATTACTATCAGTGGTCGGAGTCATGGTCAAAGAAGGGGCAGGGGTTGGAAAATCGAATTCAGATAGGCTAGTTGATGAAGGGGCAAGCCTCAATGTCCCTATTAAGGGGAAAAACCTTCATTATTGGCCATCGTGAGCCTGAATTAATGGGGGAAAAGAAATGGTCCACCCTCAGGGTACTCAAAAGGGATAAGGGCTAGGCTATTAAACAAGAGAATACCGTGCCCATGGCTCCTGGAGGCCGTTCATGACTGACACAAAGCCAGCCTTTCATTCTTTCAATGCGGCTCTTACACCTTAGGAATGGGACAGAAGAAGGTGATGAAGAAGATACAGAAAAGGGAGAAGAGACCATGCAAAATTAGTTGCAGTGAGGGCTGAGGCCCAGGATAGGGCCCTACATTGGGCCTCATTCTTTGTCTCCTAAGCCCTCCCATGACAACAATAAGCAAGGTAAAGGGAAGGATAATAAGAGTGGAGGGGGTAGATGATGAAGAAGACTGTGCAGTAGGAGATGGAGTGTAAAGCGTTGGGAGAGATGAAGAGGTGTATTCTGAAGGTTTGGTATCGACCTAGGACAGATGGGAGGGGAGCAGAGCGAAGGACAGTTTTGGAATTGATAGAGAGGAAAAAATTCTGACACTTGCTCACTTACAATTACAGATAAACAATACACTTATACTTAGCCCACTGTTCCTGGGAATGCATGAATATATACATTGTCCACTGTCTTTTTATGTAATTAAATTAGTTCATACATAAATAGTTCCAGAAGCATATTAGTTACCAAGGAGTCAATTGCTAGACCTCTCTGACCTCATTTATTTACCTAATTCCCTGATTTTTCAGAAAGAAATTTTATTATTCTTATTAGTGTTATTATCATTAATTACATTTCCCCAATAATACTGATAATAATAACATGCATAATAAAACAAATATATTTGAAAATTTAAGTAATAAGGTAAACTGGTTAGTAATTACCTGAGAAGCCCCTTTTGTATAAAATCAATAAAACAAAATGTCCGTGGACAATACGCATGCTAAGTACCCATGTTAAATTATATATGCATATTCAGCAATCACTTTTATTACTTACTTTTAAGTTAATTGTCTCTTGTCCTTATCATCATTATCAAAAATAAAGAAAGATATTGACATTACAGTTCAGGCACATGATTCCTATCCATGCAATAGGAGACACGTGGATCCTTCTAATTGGTAGTTGTCAGTTAACTTGCTTCATGATGTTGCTACTTTAACTCTTAAATTATAATGTGGTGTTTAGTAGACTGTCACATGCTTCTTGAGAAGGAATGTACACCTGAATACAGTGGATTGTAAAACAGATAATAAATCTACAATAAAAGGCAAATTGACAACCAAGTTATTTCAGCATTTATATATATTGTAAAAACTCTGCAACATGTACGTATATTCAGTACAAAATAATTGTCATACACTTATAATAAACTCAACCAGGCTGTCAACAATAAATAACACAACAGTCAAAATGTGTGCCCACCTAACATGATGGTAATACTCAAATATTATCAAAAATTAAATCTTGATAAGTTAATATCAAAATAAATATACGATTACTTGCAATTTCAGTTTAAGAAAACCATTCCAGTTCTTTCTCCCAATTGAATTACATAAAGCATGAATGGTATGAATCCATCTAAAGAAAATACAAATACAAAAGGTATAAAATATGTGTACTTCTTTTCTAATGGACTTATATTCTAAACACTGAGAGTCAGTGAGTAACAGGAAAAGGGGACACTAAGATCTTGGATACCATATCTTGTGTAAAAGAAGAAAGCCACAGAGGGTAAAGAATAATGTATGTTATCAAATTATTTCTTAATGCGGTTTCTCATAAATCAATCAGCCTTTTGGGTGTTAGGCCAATATAATGGGAAATTCAACTGACTAACACTACTGTAATGTCAAAAAATTATCAGTAGTTGTTAAAAAATGTATTCCATATTTAGTGGCTCCTGTCTGCTAAAAGACATACCTAATAGTTTTACCACTGAAGGGACTAGCTACAAGCAATCACTTAGGTCTTTTGGTGTTTTAGAAGTGTATTTTCTCCATTTTCAGGTGGATTTTCTTGCATCTAGATCTATTTTTTTCTGGAAAATAGTCATAACAAAAAATGTGTCAATATCAAACATATACTTCTTATCCAGTACCCCCTGCTTCTGGTGAAATTTTCTGGCTACTACTTTTGAAACTGAGCCTTTTGATTTGATTCTCATACCAACTCCACAAGAAAAAGAGAGGAATCAAAATAAATTGTTGCCCTATATTACATGTATTCTATGAGATCAGTGAAAAATATACTTCACAAGGCACTTAGATTCTCAAAAGACAATATCATATGTAAATCACATACTCACTAAGAATCCTTAACTTACACCAAACGACCCATGTATATAGACCTTGGATACTTAGCTTTAAGCTGTGGCCACTGTACAAAGAAATCATCAACAACCCTATAAAGAATCTTGCCTGAGAGGGAGAGAGACAGCACGCGGCACAGACTCTCTATGAACACAATACGAATCTGACTCAGGCACAAAACTCTCATTATGAAAGCAGCAATGCAAATTGGAACACATGTTCCTGGTCCGTTGGTGAGCAGGAGTGATGGCCGATGGCGAAAAACGATAAGCATGCTGAAGACAAAGGCCCAAGCAGTTGTGAACACACTTGACAGCCACGACTGACCCACTTCACGTGATCTTGGCACAATCTCAACTACATATTGGTCCTCTTCATCAGGTCCTTTGGCTCTTTCCTGGAATAAAGTATCTTTTTCATTAAGAATCATTTGCACTTATAGTTTATACTTTTACTGATACACCTCCTGTTTTTCCATAAACTTTGGTTCTAAGACTGTATATTTTGCCAAATCAACAGATCTGCTGCATATCTACATCTTCCTGTACTCCTATAAAGACAACATACTTTTACTTTATGTGATAAAAGCTTAAAAATTTACTTATGCAGTCCAGTTTAGTCTAAAACAATGCAAATAACAAATAAAGTTCATGGTCACTAACACAAAAATGGCAACAAAATGCACTTCAGGGTAGACATTCTCATAAAATAATACAAATAATAATATAACTCAATACATCAGATAATTATAATTCCATATCATAATTCCAGCAGTTTTATAAGTGCACTCACTGTAGAAGATATCCACAAACCTTAAACTCTTTCTCCATATCTTGCAGACGTCTCAGACTAACAGTGTCAGTTGCAGCAACCACATACACTCTTGGGCTGTAGCGGCATACATCCAGTGCACGAATGATTTTGAGCATTTCCCCAGTGTGACCTCCTGACCCTAATACTACAAGCGACTTGATGGACCTTTGTACATATATGGGTTTGTCACTGCAACAATTCATGACATACAGGGTATATCCTATGCGCATTAATATAAATGCCAATAGGAAGATGAGAACTACGAATATCATCATCATCTTGTGTTTTTCCTAGAAAGATAAAGAGATGTTTGTATTATAAAAATTGTAAAAAGACTTGTATGATGTAATTACCTAGGTAATTTTACACAATAACTCCGCATAATGGTTTGCAATGATTCTGGTATCAATGAATTCCTCTTGCTCTCTAGTCTCCAAATATATTGAAATTTTACACAGAAACACCCCAAACCCTAACATTTTTGGCTTAGATAGCAAGAGAAGGCATGACAGGTACCAGAGAAATTGCGGATTAAAATCGAATAATATACACAGATTCAGTCACTATGTCTAATGTAGGGGGCTGTGCCCACCAACACCTGCCCAATAAAACAAAGAATTCTCCACATGACTGGCATGCAGGTGCGCTCAATACCAAGTCTGTTTGACGCTCTCTTCTGCTGTGAATATGTGGACGATTCTTTGTTTTCCTGGTCAGGGGTTAGGAGTACAGCAGTACCCAATGGGGGGGGGGGGTCACAAGGGGTATAGCCCCTGCATTAGACAAATAATGACTGATTCTGTGTATCTTATTCATATTCTACCCTGCAATTTCCCTGGTACCTTTCATGCCCATCCCTGCTATCGGGGCCAAGACTGTCGCTAATGGGGGGTTCTGTGTAATAATTTATATACATTTGGACAATAGAGAATGAGAGGAATCCAACTTACCAAAATAATCACAAACCAGTATGCACAATTATTGTGTAAAATTACCATTACTTAAAAAAATAATGCTAAAAACTGAGAAATGTTAATGCAAATCACAAGAAATTGAAGTTAGTTGCAATCACTCAATTGCTAATATTCATTTGAATACCTTGTTCCATAAGAACTATTTTACTTTTTTAATGACTACTGAATACTAGAAGTACTCATTATATATAATCTTGCTATAAGTTTCGGTAAATTTACAGAACAGTTCTGCCTGATCAAGACAATTTTGGTATCAATGGATTTCTCTCACTCTCTCAATCTCAATCTCAATAAGAATGCCAGGGTGCTAATGAGCGCATAAATATGCATAATATACTATCCAAGTATAAAGAAATTATTGTTCAGAACCCCCCCCCCCACATTGGCGACAATCTTGGCCCCAATAGCAGAGGTCATTAAGGGTACCAGAGAAATTGCCATACTTGGTTAGTGAGAGGAATCCACCAGTCCGTTTGTCAGTCTCAATGAGACCGGCTGCCGGTAAACTCACATACTACTGTCATCTTTACTTATGCATATACATTTCCTTTATACAGACACGGTAACCTTGTGTACAACTTACAGAATCAATATAGCTCTATGCACTTATCAGACCAATAAAGTTGCAAAAAGGATGCGAAATAGCGACAATTCTGACCCAAGATGTTATTCTTTTAGACATAAACCTTCGACGTCCGGACGCGAGCTGCTGTGGCGATGTTTCTTTTTATGTTAAGAGTCCTTATTATATGAGTTTATTGATATTTTCAGCAAGATAAGAAATGGAAACATAGTTATCAACGTATACTGGTACACAGATATTGCCATACAGTAAGATATATAATGAAAATAATATGAAGTTCTGTCGTCATAATCGGTTTCGAACACTCATGTGCCTAAATTGGAATCCAAATTTCCGAATTAAAAAAAATATTTTTACGCATCATCAAAAGTTACATATAGAAAAAAACATTATATTGCAGCCATAAATATTATATAAGTAAACATAGAAATGAATTACACTTAATACTAGATGAATAATCTAAAATCAAAATAATTTCGAGTATTTACGTTTCTCCACAATGGTGGGAGTGTTCCTCTGTAAAGTGTCATCCAATCTGAGAAAATGAGATTCTTTGCTTTTTGATTGATTTCGGGAACAAAAGGTAATTGTTTAATGAAAATGTTGTGTCCGAATGTTCTCTTAAATGGATAAGAATATATGAGATTGTATTACTCTAGTCTCTATTAGGTAATTGGAATTAAAATGCACAGTGACGAAACTTTCATGATTTGCAGAGACAAAACTTTTGGAACATTATCTGAGTCATTCTGTGCAAAGGCTTCCAAATGCCAGTGCTTAAGAAATTCGGTTCATTCGATTTTCCTTTGATGTTTAATTTCCAGATATAATACCTTTAATCCATGGAAACAAGCGATAGCAATGATATTGACCCTGATAAATAGGGAGGGTGTATACACAATACACTGATATTACAAGGAAAAGGCTTTAGATTTGTTGGGTACAGGAGAATCATACCTTGCCAAGCAATTAAAAAATAACTCTTGAGAGAGTGTTTAGGGAGTGAGACCCCGAAAGGACTGAGAACGTTCGTCACCAAAGTGTATTTGCTCAACCTCAATCAGACCAGAATAAAGAGTGATGATTTTGCAGACCAGGCAGGGAGTAGAGGGTAGTAGACCATTATAAGAGGGGAGTTACGGGGGCACAGCCCTCTAATTATGGCCAATGTTTATTGCAATAGCTGGATTATTAGATAATTGACCTCAACCTTTCACTTTTACCCTGCAGTTTCATTGTTGCATATTATTCTCTCACTGGGTAACAAGGACAGTAACATAGCTATAATTCATTTGCGTTTTAAACATGATGAGAGTTATTAGAAAATTGTTGTCAGGCTCCTTTTCCAAATTTACTGGGATATTGTATCAAGTTCCTTTATTAAAGAGGGTTGTTTGTCTTTGCCAGACCACCAACAGAATTTGAGACTGCTTTGATCATGAGACACTACACCAGTCTAGATAGTGCCACTATCTTTGCTATAGTTTTATTTCTTTGCAAAATAAACTATATCTTAATGATATATATCAAATACCATTTGCATATTCCAATCTATTTATATTGTGCTCTACAGCCTTTTGATTTTTTGTTTACTTATTTATTTTTTATAAATACTTTTTAAAAAATAAAATGCATTTATAGGAAGCAAAAGTCAATGTAACCAATTTTTGCAGATTTTTTTTATGGCAATCTGATCCAGCTCTTCCCTTCCACCAAGAAATCTTGTGGATGGGGGTTAACAAAACAAGGAATACAGTTAAAAGAATACATAAAAACAGTATTTTCATCAATCACATGTACGCTTTGAATTTGAGGTTCTAATTTGGCTGAATAATCAATATTACCAGGACTTACCACTTTGTTGCACTACAGTGTAAAGATCTAAACCAAACATGTTTAACCTTGATTGAAAATGTTTATTGTGCATTTGAGAAGTTAATATTATTCTTAATATCTTACCTTATTATGGCTTATATACTTTGTGAATATTAAATCATCTTATGTACATTCTTTTGCCTTACAGCTTAGTAGAATAACTAAAAAATGGATGTTGGTGAAGCAGAGTCTGAGGCTATTGCCAGAGCCTCTCTTCTGGTGGCAAATATGCTCCAGCGGCCAGACCAGTTGCAAAAGGTTGACCAGTATAGGAGACGAGTCCAGAGGAAGAAGGTACAATTCATTTTCTTATGTACTTGATAGTGAGCTACAAAGTTTATTGCTTTGAACTTAAATTGTCCCATTTGGAATAGAAGCTCAAAGTTCCATTTCTTATTGTATTTATATAAATTTGTTTCAGAATACTTTGATCTATGACAAGTGAATATATATTTATTCATTTTAATTCAGCTATATATTTTCATATTTTTATTTATATATATTTTGTTCTTTTTTCTTGTCATGCAAAAAAAAAGGTACTAGTGATAATGTTATTTATGATTATAAATACATAATATGATGAAAGTTTAAACAGTTATATATATATGTTATACATATATTACCAACAGGCATCTGTTGAGGCCATGTTGAAGACTGCCATGCAAAGCCAGCTTGATGGAGTCCGTACTGGTTTAGGCCAACTACAGGCAGCCCTGACAGACCTCAAAGAGATAAAGACAGGGCAAGTATTAATTCAATATGCTCAAAGTCATAAAAGGACATAGGTGTAATAATATTTGTACATTGATTAAATATATAGAATGCATGTGTATATATATATAGAAAGATAGGTAAATAGATAGATAGAGATTGAGATATAGATGTAGATAGGTAAATAGGTAGATAGATATCAGCATATTTTTTTAGGTTATTTTTCTTTGAATTATTCAATTTTCCCTTTTTAAGAAATCTAATTAATTGTGCAGGATGGCTGAAATAGAAACAAGCTTAGTTCGTGTGCCTGAACTAAGCAATCAACTTTATGAGTGCCGTGAGGAGTATGTCCGGTACTCACAATATTTGGCTGCCATGGAGAACCTCAAACACATCTTCACTGTACCCGAGTCTGTTGAGAAAACTTATAAGTGGATTAATGATGGGAAGCTACTATATGCTCACCAGGTTTGTTATTGTTGGTCTCTCATAATTATGTATGGATATTGTTTGATGTAGTTGAAATGTTTTGTACATAACTCAGCCATGTATTGTTAGAGAAGAGTTGGTAGATTGCGTAGAGTTGAAATAAGTCTTGAAAGTGATCCGCTCAAGCATGTTCTTAAAATGATACATGTGGAATTTTTTCAGTGCCTGATGGACTTGGAGAATAGCCGAGATGAGTTGCTCTTTGAACTGCACAAACTCCCTCATCAAAATCCAAACGATACACGCGTTCTGAAAGAGTCATTTGCCGATGTGCAGAAGCTGTCCGATGATCTTGGTGTGTTTTTCCCTGAATAGGGTTTGATTTTTATTTAATAAATTGTTTTCTATTTTATAATAATTGAAAAATTTGTGATATACCACTCGTCATATAAATATTGTGTCCTTGGCTGTAAGAAGAGATGTTCTAAGACAAGAGTTTAATTTCAGGGAAACAAGTTTGGATTATCCTGCAGCGCACTCTAAACACCGTCAGAAAGGAACCTACCCAGATTGTTACTGCACTGAGAATTGTTGAACGTGAGGAAATGACTGATCAGTCAGCTTTGCAGGTAACTCATTTTTAACAATATTGTTTGTATACAGGATATAAAGATAAAGATATCATATGTGCTTTTTGTGTGTGCGTATGTGTCTGTGTCTGTGTGTGTGTGTATTATATATATGTATGTATGTATGTATGATTTGCACATTACATGTTTGTATATTTACAAGTATAGGCCTAAGCAGCTATTTTCTAGAAATGGGTTAGGCAGATGCAGCTGCACATCATAATGATATTGATTATTCAGTTTTAGATACATAAACATTTATGTCATCAGAATCAGTTTTTTTTTTCAGTATTTCAGTCTTATGATTCATACATGTTTGATAATAAGAGTGATTACAGTGATGGTCCTTCTCTTGCCTCCTCTTCTAACCCATATTCATTCCCTCGTCTCTCAGCGCCAGAAAGGATCAGGGTTCCTACCTCCCAGGCGCCCCAAGAAGTGGCGAGAGAAGGCATTTGCCGTCTTGGAGAGTTCTGCTGCACAGCGTATTGAGGGAGGACAGTTTGAGGACAGAGAGACAAGTAAAAATTGGTTGATTAAGCATCTGGAGGTGTGTTGATGTTTTTTCTTTTGTATTCATTGTTTTATATGTATATGTGTGTATATATATATATATATATATATATATATATATATATGTATATATATATATATATATATATATATATATATATATATATATTTATTTATTTATTTATTTATTTATATATATATTTTATATACATATAAAATTTTCAACCTTTCCCAAAAATTCAGTTCTTGAAAGCAGTATAGGTTTATGTAATCCATTTTGTTTCCTTTTGAAACAGTACTTAAAACAATATGAATAATCATTTCCTTACTGATATCTCTCTAAAATGCAGCTCTTTTTTCTTGAACTGATTGTGGAGGTTATATTTCCAGTTCTGTAGAGGATAGGGAACCATTTTCTTCAGTGTAGAGAAGATAAAATGAAAAATATTTTCCTAGAAGTTTCACACTTACAAGTTTTGAAGGATAAATCTGCTAAGGATGGTTATCATACACAATATCTCTTTACCCCACAGGTTATTCGACTACTTTTACTAGAGGACATGAAAGTCATCAAGTCATTGTGTGTGCCATGCTTCCCTCCACACTATGACATTGTCAACAGATACGTTCAGATGTACCATAAGAGCTTGTCTAACCATGTATGTAGTGCTTTGGAATCACTAAACTCTGACAAACATCTCCAAATAGCCAAAAGTTCTGATGAAAAACCTAGTTTTAGTGTATTCAAGTATTGTTTGTGGATGTTTTACTTTATTGAAACATAATTTCTTTCTCCTAATTGTTTTGGATAAAAAACAATAGGTTGTAACTCCAGTTATATCTGCTCATTGGTATTTGTTTCCAGCTGGTTGAGATAGTCGAAAGAGGCCTAGAGGATAATGAATATGTGACTCTCCTGTCGTGGGTGCTGAATGTATATGGTGGGAAGGAACTCATGTCTCATCCCCAGCTGAATATCAATGTGGCAAAGCTGGGGCCTTTACTGGAGAATAAAGTACTAGAGGACCTCATATCAAAGTACCTACAGGTTTGTAGTGTTTATTTTTTTCTGTCGTGAGTTAATACATTTTTGCCTATGCTGGTGTGTTTGTTTGCTTTTTTTTTTTTGCCCTCTTTCGCTCTTTTACTCTAATTTTTTTGTTCTTGTCTTCCTTTACTTTTTCACTTTTCTGGATCATCTAGTTTTCATTCTAAGAAAGGCCTTCAACCTCCAGAATTATATTGTATGTATCTTTCACAGAATGTTAACAACAACTATGACTCATGGATGGGTCGAGCCTTAGAGTTGGAGGAGAAGGAGTGGTACCGTGATGAACCACCTCAGCAAGATTCCGAGTCCCATTATAAGACAGAACTCCCGCAGCTAATTCATGACATGATCCGTCAGAACCTGGAAGTAGCTGGTACCATAAGGTGAGGGTATGATTGAAGATATGTTTAATTTCTTTTTTTGCAGAATATAATTTTAAAAGTATTATAGAAAGTAATAAATTATTAAAGATGATGAATATAGAATTGGGATAAATAAAAGGTCCATGATAAAATGTTAATGATAATAAAACATTCAGCCAAAACAAACAAACTAACTAAAAGTCATGCTTCTCTTTGCCTCATGATGCACTGGCAGCCCTGAGGTGCAAGTTCAAGTCCTGATATCAAGCTTGGTGCAAGTTCGTCTCTTTGCAGCCAAATTCCAGACTGCAGTGACAAGATACAAGGACACCTATTACAGTGACAGATCAAAGGTATAGTATTATTTGAGAGTGACTTTGAGTCATACATATGCCACTATTGATTTATAAGCAGATGTGCTGGGTATGTCATTGTCTGCATGCCTTGCTGAACAGTACTCTGCGATAGAATGAAGAGTTTTTTCTAACTGCAAAACTTAATAATTTTTTTCATATTTTCCCCCCAAGATCCAATACTTCACAACCTATAACATTGCTCTGGCTAATGGTTGTCAAGGATTAGTGGGTGTGATGCTTGATATTAAGTCTCAGTTTTGGAAGCCAGGAGGATCAACTCAGACTGATGCGAAAATAGCCACCGAATTTGATGCTCTGCTGACCGTGTACCAGGTAAAGGATTTATGAATAAAGTAAATGTTACCATGTTATATAGAAAATACTCTATGTAAAGTATTTCTGTTGTAAAGAAAAGGGTGTTGGTTTAAGTCCACCTATCTGGCATATAAAAAGAAAAAATTGTAATATATCACATAAATATAAAGTTATGTTTACAACAGTGCAATATCTTTATTTTATGTAAAAACTAGCAGTGCATGATGATTTTATAAATCTTCATAGAAAAAAATCAGTCTTGTTTGGTGAATATAAATGGTTTTCCTTTAAAAATTTCATCACATTACATCACCCCTTAAGCCAGAATAAAATCACATTGTTGGCTCTGTCACCATTGCAGCGTTTGAGAGAGCTCTTGTGCGATCATCTACTCGAAGAGGCATTGGTTGATCTTCAGGAACAGTTTAATACTCTGTTGACTCCACGGTGGCTTAATAACACTGAACCCATGGACACCATCTGCCTCACACTCTCTGATTATTTCACAGATTACCAGCACCTGTACCAGAAGTATGTGTGGTTTATGATGCTCAGTCATTATTCTTTTCATATAACTTGTGCTGAGTTTATTGTGCTCAATCAATTTTCTTTTCATGTAGCTCATGCTGTGAGTTAAATGGAATTGTAACTGTAAATGAGTATATAGGAAGTATTGGGGAAATAAATAAAAAGTGATGATGGCAGTAAGTATAGAGATGAGAAAACAGAAATGACTGGAATTTTTTGTTTTTTCATTAATTTTGTTTCCATTGTTTTCTTTTACAAAGGAACTTTGATCATGTGGTTCAGATAGCTCTGAATACTGTTGCAATGCGCTACACAACTGCCATTTTGCAAAAGAGAATATCGCTGAAGACTCAGGAGGATCGTAAGATGGTTGCTGACAGAATTATATCTGTAAGTAGTTATTTGTTTAATAGTTTGCATATCTTATCCTGGATTATTTTATGATTGTTTAGATTATTATTATTTTTTTAATAAAAATACCTTAAGATCATATAAGATACTACTGTGAGAAATCTAGCTTCAATTAACCTTTCAACAAAGGTTGATAACAGGTCTTTATGATAATTAGCTTACAAACAAAATGTATTTACTTAGTCTATCCAAAAGTAATGTGTATATATAAATGTTTAGGTCACTTTTATCACACTAGAATGATGCTGTGAAAGTTTTAAAAAATTTGGATACTTGTGACTGGTTTATTATATATATACATTTATTGTGTTATCTATTAGGTTTCCTTGTAAAGGATTTTGCTTGATGTCCAGTGTAAATCATAACCTGGATATTACCATGGGGTATTCTTTGAATGCCTGCATGCAACCTGATCCACACACACATGCGAATATATAAACATACATATATTTATTTCTTGAATTATTTATTTACATCTGTGCATATTTTCTTTGTTTTCTTTTGCATCCAGGAAGCGGCAAAGCTGTCTACTGTCTTTGAGCAAGCAGCCCCAGACCTAGCCAAGTTTGACTCACCATGTGAGGTCATGAAGAGCTTAGCAGAGGTCATAAAAGTTTCAGATGTGGAATTCCTCGGACTTGAGCTGCATAGGCTGTTAAGGAGGTTTGGCATTTATCTGTTTGTGTCTTTTGATTTCCCTAGAGAAGAATATTGTATCAAGAATCATCACCATCAATATATTAATCTTCATATTATTATTATCAATGTCATCATTACTATTATTATCAGCAGGACATCATCATCACCATTAGCATAAACTTTATAATTTTTTCATTAGTTATCTTTATAATCATCATCAGTAATTTAAAGATACTTTAAGAGTATCATTATTAGAAGATGAAAATAGCCCTTTAGGCATCTACAAGGTTGTAGGTAGGTATACTTGGTGTTTATACATTGTTTTCATAACCCTTGATTAAGCTACTTATATTTTTCTAGAAATTCTTCAAGGAGTCTTATATTGTTCATGCTTTCTGTTACCTCATATCTTTTTCTCCACATTATCTTTTTTTTCACATTCCCTACATTATTCACAAATATTTCCAGGTACCCTGACATGACAAGCGACCACCTCACTGCCCTATTACTATTGCGTGGGGACTTGGGCCGTCTGGATGTGAGACAGCGTGTTGCTGAGATCATGGAGGAAATGAGAACGCAAAGAACAGGACCAGCCCCTAAGAGCATCTTCTCCCACATTGTCATTTCCACATCACTGTTCACTTAGGAGAAGATTGTATTGTACTATTTAATGGTGTAAACAATATGATAGCTTTATCCAGGCAGATGTAACTTTTTGTTTTGTTTTCTCTTACCTTTTTTTTTTACTGTCATAGACACAGATAAAGATGATAATTGGTTGTTTCAAATTCCTGTGTGTGTTGTTATGCTTTCAGTAGAATTATATAATTTTTCTTTTGGCTAAAATTCACTAATGTAAGATTTCACATTTATGTATCTCTAGTGAAAGGAGATAATTCCCAAATATGTGATGGTATTATTATAAGAAATATGAAGTATATATATCAATAAAATTATCAGTATATTGAGATTCAGTATGTTTTCTTACCCAGCTGATTTTTATTGGCAATTATTTTTATACTCTAGGCCAGTGGTTCTTAACCTTTTTAGAGTCACAGGCCCCTTTAAGAATCTGATGAAAACTATGAACTCCCTTCCCCAAAATATTCACATGAACACAACTTTGTATATAGTGTGTATAATGTACTGTACTTGATGAGATTTTATTGTCTCATACATACACAAGATACACATTATTATTAAACTTTAAAGGAAACAATCTTGAAAAATACACGACTGAAATGATTTTTTGTTAATTTTTATCTGATCTTTACAGACACCCTAAAAACCCATCCATAGACCCATGGTTAAGTTTTCATGTTAAGTATATGTAACTGACTCGCTCTTTGTTTCTCTCATCATATCTTTTTCCCCCTTTTTATATATGGTTATATATGAATCCATTGCCCTTTTTTCCCTCACTTCTGTTTCAGATAAAGATAGGAAGCAGAGAGCATCAACCTAGTAATTAAAAAGAAAGCTTTCAGTAGGTAATCTTATCACTGAAAGTAGAATGTAGAAGGGGGAATGAGTGGTGAGTAGTAGTTTAACATCCTAGTATGTTAAGGGACAGGAAGGCCTGGTGCAACAGTTTCCTTACAAACCAGTCTTCTTGGGAAGGATTGATATGTAAACGTTACTGAGCACACACTTCTTTGTACAAACTCTGCAAAAGGTTAAAGAGTAGATGAGTAATTTTTTCAGGTCTGCTAAGTGTAAAGGTAGTTTTTTTCGGCTATGCTAGATGTAAAGGTGTCTTCCGGTTGTACTGAGTGTAAAAGTGAAGTTATCCTGTTCTGATGAGGGTACAAGTGTAGTTTTCCGGCTCTAATAAAGGTAATGGTGAACAGAGACTTGATAATAACACACAGAGAGTTTTTAATTTCAATTTTTTTTCTGGAAGTATAATGGTGTAGTTTTCTGTCTCTACTAAGTTGAAAAGCGTAGTTCTCCATATCATTTATGTGTATAACTACTTTTTTTCTCGACTAAGAGCAAAAGTGTTTTTTCTGTCCCCTTTTTTTACTCTTTCCGATCACATCCAGTTGCCTTGTGTTCCGTACTGACGCACTATCAAGAATACCATAAATGATATCTACATCCAATGGTAATCATAAAATTCAACTCCTGTATTTCCGCAGAGTACATGTTTTAACATCAGCAATAGGACAAAATATTTCCAGTAATCTTTGTTGTAGTCGAATACGTAAT
>NW_020871060.1:171510-179010 GCF_003789085.1 Penaeus vannamei
ACAATGATAATGATAATGATAATGATGATGATGATACTAATACTAATGATAACGATGATGATGAAAATGATAACTATAACAATAATAATAATAACAATAATAACATTGATGCTAATGATGATGATGATAATAATGATGATAATGATAATAATGATAATAATAATAATAATAATGATAATAATAATAATAATAATAATAATGATAATAATAATGATAATAATGATAATAATAATAATGATGATAATAACAATGATAATAATAACAATAAAAATTATAATAATGATGAGATAATCATAATATAATAATGATAAGAATAAAATAAGAATGATAATAAGATAATTAAGGAGACTGAGGCTCGAAATTATTTTCATAATTGAAATAGTAACGATAACAACAATAACGATAATAACTCGTACCAAAAAAATCAATAAACGAACACATAAACAGCAACAACAACAAAAAGACAAATTAACAGATGAATTAACGAATCGATAAATCATTCAGACAATTAATTATCTCTTGTGAAGACTGTTCTCGCCACGCGGTCGTTAACGATCTTTGACGAGTTCCAATATTTTTTTTTCTTCCGTGATGAAAACAAACGATTTTTTAGACCGCGTTTCCGAAATTCATATTTATTAGTGATTATCATATGTATGGGTGTTCGGAACAACGTTTTAAAGGTGTTCAGACGAAGTAAGTTTAAGAGTGTTCAGAACATAGCAATTTTAGGTGTTTAGAAAAGCGCAAGTTTTAGGAGTGTGCAGAATAGAACAAATTTAAGAGCGTTCAGAGTAGAGCAAGTTTATAGTGTTCAGAATAGAGCGTTATATTTGTTCAGAAAAGTTTTATATGTTCAGAAGAGCAAGTTAATAGTGTTCAGAATAGAACAGTCAGAATAGTGCGTTTATATTGTTCAGAATAGAACAAGTTTATAGTGTTCAGAATAGAGCGTATATGTTGTTCAGAAGAGAGCAAGTTTATATTGTTCAGAATAGAGCAAGTTAATAGTGTTCAGAATAGAACAAGTTTATAGTGTTCAGAATAGTTTTTATAAGAGAACAAGTTTATTGTGTTCAGAAGAGAGCAAGTTTATAGTGTTCAGAATAGAGCAAGTTTATAGTGTTCAGAATATAGAGCAAGTTTTATAGTATTGAGAGTAGAGCAAGTTTAAGGCTGTCTAGAGTAGAGAAAGCTTCAGGGTGTTCATATCAGAGCAAGTCTAAGGGTGTTCAGAGTCTACAAAACTTCAGGGTATCGACTATGATATTCAGTTTTGTTCAGTTTAGCATTATGTGAATAAATAAATATGATTATGGAAAAAAATAGTACTAAGATTATCCTTACATCATGGAAGAAAATAAGAAGTTACGATTTATATCACGAGGATAACAAATACTATGTTTAGCTTTAAACCATAAAACAATGTATACCTGATGCTCGTAAAATACATTTTTTTTTTTTTTTCGGTGAAATAGGCGATGTATATGACTTCAATATTTCATTCACGGACTGCAAATTAATCATATTTACGCCCCAGGTCAACAAAGTCCATTAGTCATTTAATATTTACGTTTCATAATGCTTCTTAATTATGGATGATTGATGCACGCGAGCACATACGCAAAAAACCCACGCAAATACACCGACAGAAGCGCGCAACACTCATTCGTGCGCATGCGTGCGGAAATGACGGACAATACATGACATGGATTGGGGAGATAGCAAGCCAAGTGTGATGGGCGAAGGGTGGGCAGCGGAGTGGGTCGCGGGGTGGCAGCGGGGTGAGTGTCGTCGGGGTGGGCAGCGGGAGTGGGTGTCGGGTGGCAGTGGGTCGTTCGGGGTGGGCAGCAAGTGGACGTCGGGGGTTGTCGGCGGTGGGCAGTTGTAGGTGAGAGTGGGTAGTTGTTGCGCGTGGAAGAGAGTAGGGCGTTGTTGGTAGTTGGCTGAGAGTGGGTGTGTTATTAGATGGTTGAGAGTGGGCAGTTGTTGTAGTTGGATGAGAGTGGGCAATTCCTGCGCGAGACGTTAGAGAGTGGGCAAGTGTCGAAGGTGAAGAGAGTGGGCAGTTTTAGGAGCTGGCAAATAGTGGGCAGCACCAAGAATAACTGTGTGTTTCTGTATACCGGTTACAAAAGAAAGGAAATGTTGGCGAATCGGCGGATGTGAAATGGGCGGGCCAACGTTGATTGGAAAAAGGGAAGAGTGGCTCTAAAGTCGAGTGGTTGCGGGGAGACGAACGGTCGGGGGGAGAAGGGAGAAAGAGCGGAGTGGAGAGAGAGAGAGAGAGAGAGAAGAGAGAGAGTGAGAGAAGCAGAGAGAGAGAGAGAGAGAGAGATGAGAGAAGAGAGAGAGAGAGAGAACAACAGAGGAGTCTTTCTTCCCTCCCTCCTTCCCACCTTCCCCCTTCATCTTCCCCCCTTTCTCCTCTCCTTCCCCCTCCCCTTCCTTCCCTCCACCCTACTCCCCATTACCTCCCTCCTCTTCTCCCCCTTCCTCCTCCCTCCTTCCCCCCCTTCTTCCCTCCTACCCCCTTTCCCTCATCCCCCCTCCCTTCCCCACTTTCCCTTCCTTTCCCCCTCACTCCTCTCCTCTCCCTTCCCTTTTCCTCTTCTTCCCCCTCCTCCTGACCCACTTCCCCTCTTTCCCTCCTTTCACCCCTCCCTCCCCCCTTGCCCTCCTTTCCCTCCCTCTTCTCCTTCCCCCCCTCTCTCTCCTCCTACGCCAGTCAGAAAGTCGGCAATTATCGAGCAAAAATCTCCTCGCGATCGCCGGGAACCCCTTTATCAGGCGCACAATGGGCGGAAACTCAATCCCTGGCCCACCCGTCTGCCCGGTGGGTGGTGGGCGGCCCGAGGGCGTCGCCGGGAGGGTGGGTGGTGGGCCTTCCGTATCTTGAGGATGTAAGTTGGATTACACGCACATGTGTGAGCGAATGTGATATATGTGTATACAGATACGTGCACACACACACACACCCATATATTATATATATATATATATATATATATATATATATATATATATATATATATATATATATACACACACACACACACACACACACACACACACACACACACACACACACACACACACACATACACACACACACACATACACACACACACACACACACACACACACACACACACATACATATATATATATATATATTATATATATATAGAGAGAGAGAGAGAGAGAGAGAGAGAGAGAGAGAGAGAGAGAGAGAGAGAGAGAGAGAGAGAGAGAGAGACAGAGACAGAGAGAGAGGGGGGAGAGGGAGATTGAGAGAGTGAGATAGAGATAGAGACAGAGACAGACAGACAGAGAGAGAAGAAAGGGGTTAAATTAAAATTAAGAATGCTAATTACGATACTTATAATCTTGAACATACCATCTGTCATGATGAATATAACCTGTTATTTAATAGAGTAATTGATAATGACGTCACGTATAGCTCTGAGGATATAAAGATAACAGATTAAATATTGATTAAAATAAAATTGATCGCAATATGTTATCTGTCAGTGCGATTATAGAATGAAATTGAAATGAGTTAATAGTTAACCTAAGATATAACGTTTCACAGTCACAATAATAACGACAATAATTGCTAATCCTCCTCCCTATGAATTATTATAAAATCAATAAAACAATACAATAAAATAAATGAAAATGAATTATAAGATGATTAATTATAATTATTTTACCATCACCGCTACAAATGGGAAAATAAAGGCGCCAAAAACAACAAAGCGATTAATAATTTTGGGACCCCGAAGAAATGACGTTATTAATAGGTAATCGCATCATCACCATCATCCCATTAACTTATCTCTACGATCATTATATCTTAATAGGTAGTTTTCTCAGCGTGGGGGGGGGGGGGGAGAGTGAATGGGCCTCTACCACCCCCCTCCCAAATTCTCTCCCCCTTTTTCTTATCTGAGATGGTATCTCTTCCTTTCTCGTTCTCTGTCGCTCTCTCTCTCTTTTATTTCTCGTTTTCTCTCTCTCTTTCTCGTTCTCTTTGTCTCTCTGTCTGTCTGTCTCTCTCTCTCTCTTTCTCTTTCTCTTTCTCTTTCTCTTTCTCTTCTCTTTCTCTCTTCTCTCTCTTCTCTCTCTCTCTCTCTCTCTCTCTCTCTCTCTCTCTCTCTCTCTCTCTCTCTCTCTCCTCTCTCTCTCTCTTCTCTCTCTCTCTCTCTCTCTCTCTCTCTGTATTTTTCCTTTCCACTCCGATCTCGCTTTATTCTTCGTAAGAGAGGAGGAAAGGGAATATAAAGGTTGAAGGGACAGAGAGAGAGAGGGAGCAAAAGAGGACAGAAGAGGGTACCTAGGAAAGAGGGTGAAAGGGAAAGGGGGAGAGGCAGAGAACCGATGGATATATATATATATATATATATATATATATATATATATATATATATATATATAGAGAGAGAGAGAGAGAGAGAGAGAGAGAGAGAGAGAGAGAGAGATTTTAGATATTATTTATATGATGTTATTTTATATTTACATATATATATGTGTGTGTGTGTGTGTGGATGTATGTATATATGAATGTAAAATCTTCAAGCCTTATTTCAAAAATCAGTATGAGAGATACACCCGACGATATAATCCGCAATGCTGAATCATAATGAAAACTTAAAAAATTACCATAGACCTAAACCTATATTTTATCTTACCATTCCCCCCCCCCCCCTCTCAAAAACTCAATCTTCGTTTCGTATTCCTCACAGCTAACCGAAGTGAACTCTCCAACGTTGTCAGTGAGTTTAAAAATCATTTCCTGAAGTACCATTTCCAATCGGTTCTTCCGCTTCGGATTGAGGCGGGATTAAACAAAGATTGTTTCCAACACGCCAAAATTAACCGCAGATCTGAATGGCGTATTCCGGGACCTTCTGAATATTTGCGAAAATTGAGAGTATTTCATTCATTCGATGCACAAATATCAATGAAAGAGCCTTAGATTGAGTCCCATATTTAGAGCATAAAGATAAATGCATTTATAGTATTCAAATATATTTATGATATTAATGGCAACACGCGACAGGTGTTTGGACGCGAGGGGAAAATTCGCCGGGATAATGATCGATGGCAACTCGCATCCACGTGCCAGATGGCTTAGGGTCAGATCGCGAGGGTCTTTTTTCCTACGCTTTCGGACGATTCTTATTATTTCGTTCGCTCGGCCCGCTCCAATTTTCATTTTCGTCTAGAGGAAGGAAAATTAAGCTAGAAATGATCAAAGACAATTTTCATTCTTCTTTTCCTACTCCAGGCTTATTTTGCACTCAGGAAAAGAATGGAAATATTTCATAAGTAAGATCATAATCGAACGTTATCATCCGGGAATCAGCGGGACACGCCACGCGTCTCTGTCCTCAAAATGGACCAAAATCGGGAAAATTGCCACAAAATCCCGTAAATGGCGTTGCTAATGCGACCCACAATACGGATTATGTAAATTGTATTCGGATAAAAAGATGTTCGTTGCCCATTTGTTTATTAGCACTCATATACTGACTGTTCGCCCGGTGACGGAATGACGGATGTGTGCATAATGTGGCAGCGAACTCCGAGGAAATGTGCTGGATGCTTCACTTTATTCCGAGTTAACAGTTATTACTGATTCATATTTTCTGCGTGCGTTTGTGTGTTAAGAGGATTATGTACAATTATGTTTTTTTTCTGGCGTGAATATCATTATCATTTTTGCTTTCTTATATATAATTTTTGTACATAGTAGCAAGGATATACTTTGTGTGTGTATGTGTTTGTGTGTGTGTGTGTGTGTGTGTGTGTGTGTGTGTGTGTGTGGGTGTGTGTGTGTGTGTGTGTGTGTGTGTGTGTGTGTGTGTGTGTGTGGTGGTCATATGGTTATTCATGTGTGCTTTCAATGACCTGTAACGCTATCATCATCATTTCTATTATCATTATCATTATTAGCAGATTTAGATAATAGATTTATCAAAATATTCTTTAACATTACCACTTTTTGATTAACGGTGTTAGTAATACGACTGTTGTTGTCACCGTTATAACATTTGTCAACCTTACTATCTTCACCATTGCTGATAATAATTACCATATACTTAATATTTTTACTGAACTATCATTCATAATTATCGCCACGATGTTTGTTATTAATTTTCATCCCTTTGACCTCGTTATTAACATTTTAATTTCCATTATTATTCCTTCCATTTCTTTTGTAAATAGCGTGTATTATTGTCTTTACTGGTATTGCTATTGTCATTGGTTTACCTATAATTGTTGCCATTATTAATCATAGTTGCTGGCCTTAAATCAATAATGGTTAGTATTTATATGATTTAAATAATAATTTACATTTACATTATCATTATCGCTGAAATAATTTTCACAACCGTTATTCCCTTTAAATCTCCCGCCACAATATTTTTTTTTCGTCATGATAATCAAACTTGGTCTTTAGTAATTACTGTCACCATTCAAATCATATTCCCAATCAGTGCATGTGCGTATATTAAATATAATAAAATAAGATTAACCAATTATTTCTATATGTGTGTATCGGAGAAATATAACAAAAATACAAAATCAATCAATTATTTCCAACGATTCGGACGCGCTGACCCGGCCGGGCGCGCGCAGACGTCTCCCGTTTCTCCCGACGCGGCGTGACAATGTCGCCCTAAAAACTAATCTAAAAAGTAGTTATCACATTTCCATTGCTCATTCACGTCCAGCAAAGCGAGAAAACGACAGCGCGCTCGCGACAAAAAGGCTGAAATCGCCCGGAAACTCACTAATCCGAATTTTCCCACGAGATACCCGCGTTTCTAAGAAATAAAAAAGGGACACATCGGAGGAAAAAAAAAACCGTAATGCGTCTTTACTTAGTCCGAAGCCAGAGTCGCTGATCGTAATCGTTCGTACTTGCATTTGCGTCGAAAAAAGGAATTCGGTTGAGATTCTTGGGGAAGCGATGCTATCTGGGGCACGGCCGGGCCTTCTCGGGAATTCTGGAACGTTCTTCGTCTTGGGGGTTTTGTGCTCTAGTTTCATATTATGTTATAGAATGCATTGTTACATTATGTGAAATACATATATATATACATATATATGTGTGTATATATGTATATATATTACTAATATATATATAGTATACATATATACATATATACATATATACATATAATCATATATATATATATATATATTATATATATAGTGTATATATGTATACATATATACTTATACATATTACATATATATATATATATATATATATAATATATATATAATATATATATATAATATACATATAATATACGTACATATATATGTGTGTGTATATTATATATATATATATATATATATATATATATATATATATATATATATATATATATATATATATATATATATATATATATATATATATATATATATACATATATATAGTATATATTGGTATATTATATATATATTATGTATATATGT
>NW_020871061.1:0-2500 GCF_003789085.1 Penaeus vannamei
TACTCCTTTTGGTCTTTATAGCAAAAGGATTTTTTTTTAAGAGAAATATAAGGAGCTTTGCACAACGGAGGTTTGTACGGTTTCAATCATGTTAAAAAGAGACGGAGCAAGGAGCAGAGAAGGAGGGAGGAGGGAGGGAAGAGAGGAGGAGGATGGAAGGGAGGGGGGAGGGAGGGAAGGAGGGAGGGGGAGGGGGGAAGGGGTAGGGAGTGGAGGGGGGAGGGAGGGAGGGAGGGAGGGAGGGAGGGGGAGGGAGTAGGGAAGGAGGGAGGGAAGGGAGGAAGGGGGGGTAAGGGGTGGGAGGGGAGGGATGAAGGGGGAGGGGAGGGAGGAGGGGCTTCGGGAGGGAGGGAGAGGTAAGGGATGGCGGGGAGAAGTGAGGGAGGGTAGAGGGAGGGAGGGGGAGGGTGGGGATGGAGGGGGGTAGGGATGGAGGGAGGGAAGGAGGGAGGGAGGGGGTAGGGATGGAGGGAGGGGGGGACGGAGAGACGGAGAGAGACGAGAGAGGAGAGAAAGAAAGATGAGAGAGACGAGAGAGAGAGAGAGAGAGAGAGAGAGAGAGAGAGAGAGAGAGAGAGAGAGAGAGAGAGAGAGAGAGAGAGAAGAGGAGAGAGGAGGAAAAGGGAAGAATGGAGAAAAAATATGGTACATAAATAAGAAGGACTTATAGTCAATATAATGCTAACTGTGTATATGCATACATTTTATATATTTACATAATTATATCTATATCTACAGATAAATGTATCTATATATGCATGTATCCATATATATCTATGAATGTACCTGCTGTTACCAATGTATGCATATGTGTGTATTTACATACATACAACATATATATATATATTATATATATATATATATATATATATATATATATATATATATATATATATATATATATATTATATATTATATAATATATATATATATATATATATATATATATAATACACACATAAACAACCACACATCCACACAAACATACATACGCATACATATATGATATATGTTTGTATATACTTGTATATGTGTATAATATATATGGTATATATATATACATATACATACATAGTATATATATATATATATATATATATATATATATATATATATATATATATATTACCATACATATTACATATATACACACACACACAAATATACACACACACACACACATATATATATATATATATATTATATATATATATATATATATATATATATATAATATATATGACATATATACAGAATATAATAAATTCTCTGCGACACGCCCACTTATACCCTCCCCCGCCCCGCCTACCCCGCCCCCGCCCCCGCACGGAAGACGCGAGAAACACACCGCGCGTCCGACTTGTTAAGCCCCGCCCCCCCCCCCCTCCCCTCCCCACCCGCACCCCGGATTCGCTAACTTGTTAAGCTCCGACGTTCCTTCGGAGCTAATAAAGCCCGAGTGCAATTAACAACCACACTTCATAATTATGTGCTTGGAACGGCCGTGGGTAGGGGTGGTGGGTGGGTGGGTAGGGGGGGGGGAGAGGGGAGTGGGAGTAGGGTAGAGGGGGAGGGGAGTGGGGTAGAGAGAGGGAGGGAGTGGGGTAGGAGAGGGGAGGGGGAGAAGAGAGGGGGGAGTGGGAGTGGGGTAGAGAGAGGGGGGAGTGGAAGGGAGAGAGAGGGGAAGGGAGGGGTAGGGAGGGGGAGGGATGGAGGAGGGGGGGGGTAGGGAGGGTGAGGAGAGAGAGGAGGGGGCTTATGGAACGGGTGGGAGGGGTGGGGGGAGGGGGGAGTGGGAGTGGGTAGAGGAGGAAGGGGGAAAGGAGAGAGGGATAGAGAGGGGGAGAGACGGGTAGAGGGAAGGGGAGAGGGCTAGAGGGAGAGGGAGGGGAAGACGGGGGGAGGAGGGGGAGAGGGGTATAGGAGAGGGAGGTAGGGGAAGGCTGGAGAATCGGGCGTTAGTTTACGCCAGTGGAAGGGGGGAGGGGATAGGGAAGGGGGAGAAGTAGTAGAAGAGATAGGGGGAGGGAAGAGCAGAAACAGCGGAGATGGAGAGGCAAAAGAAAGAGGGA
Organism: Penaeus vannamei; assembly: GCF_003789085.1. Taxonomy (NCBI): domain Eukaryota; kingdom Metazoa; phylum Arthropoda; class Malacostraca; order Decapoda; family Penaeidae; genus Penaeus; species Penaeus vannamei. The sequence goes on from NW_020871061.1 coordinate 2,073, forward strand.
AGGGGAAGGAACTGGTGAAAGAGAGAGAAAAAGTGAGAGTAAAAGAGAACGAGAGAGAGAGAGAGAGAGAGAGAGAAGAGAGAGAGAGAGAGAGAGAGAGAGAGAGAGAGAGAGAGAGAGAGAGAGAGAGAGAGAGAGAGAGAGAGAGAGAGAGAGACAGAGAGAGAGAGAGAGAGAGAGAGAGGAGAGAGAGAGAGAGAGAAACAGAGCCAGAGAGAAAGAGAGACAGAGAAACAGAGACAGAAGAGAGACACGTGGATAGGGGCATGGAAAGAGAAAGAGTTGTGGAGAGGTGGGGGGTTGGGGGGGGGGGGAGCTAATGTCAGAGCGTGTAACAGACACTGGCGTCATTACTAAAAAAGAGCGGCCGGGAAATGTGACTGCGCATTTTATCCACCTTTTTTAACGGGCGCTTCGCTAATGACAAA
>NW_020871061.1:5000-10000 GCF_003789085.1 Penaeus vannamei
AGATTCACACACACACACATATAGAGATTCACACACACACAGGGATTCACACACACACACACACCTACATAGAGATACACACATACACACAAGGAAATAGAAGAAATGCCAATAAAATCCAGCGAGTTTCTTTTTTTCTCGTTTAAGTGTCCATTTGAGGTTAGTTAAAGAAACCCAACATGTTTTGTCCTTTGCGCCACCTAGCATTCCAGACCTTGTATAGTTAGGCCGTGTTAATTCTTTTTTTTTCTCTTTTAATTTTGTTCTGTTCTGTTCGCTTCGCTTTGTGGTTAGATGAGCCAATCCAAGTCCAAAAAAAGAAAAAAGAAAAAAGATAAATACAAAACTAAAAAAACGCGGGAAGTGGGAGACATTATGAGCTGTCTCCGCCAATCACAGGGCTCTCTGACCGCCAGCCAATAGGAGAGCAGGATTTTGAAATCGCCGCCATGTTGGAATTCGAAGGTCAACAAAATTCACACAAACGTAAAACAACAACATTACTCAAAGATACCACGAAATAAGTGATACTCAAGCAATTAAAAAAATAAAACAACAAAGAGCATCTGAAACGAGAGAGCGTAATTATCGGACTATCAGCCCTAACATCTTGATTGCCTGTTGCACTTTTTTTTTTCTTTTTTCTTTTTACTTCAACTGACACGACCGCGGGAAGTGAACAGGAAGAGGAAGTTTCAGTGAACGTAATTGCTCCTTGAAGTCTGAGATGTCGCTGGTTACATACACACGAACGTAGGGGTTATCTCGCGGGAAAGGCAAGATCAGCAGCAACTCGAGGAGGTGTCATTGGCGTCTGTTTTGGTGATTGTTCAATGAAAATATAACCATTAAAATCATTATTTTCCATCTTATTTTGAATATGAAAGACCAAAATGACGACGATATTCACGATATCCACTTTGTGACGTCATCAAAATAAACCCCCACGTGCTTTTTTTTTTCCAAAAATAGAATCAGAAGCCATGACGCCTCCTCGAGTTGCTACTGACCTAGCTGTTAGATCCTCGTTTCCCGTTATCTCACCTGGATTGATAGGCGGAAGTAGGCCTACAGGTGTGATGAGATCCGTTGCAAGTGTGATGACACGTGTTGCAATATGATAATTCGGAGCGTGATGTGGCAAAGCGAGGTTGATTTTGTTGTCATTACTAATTAATGATCTTTTTTTTTGTGTGTGTGGACGTTACAGAGTGGATTTTAATTCGATTATCTGACTAGTTGCAGCTTTTGTAGATCGTTACGAAGCTTAGTATCTGTTCAGGCTAAAATCCAACCACTTAAAAAGGTTTTTCCGCATTGAGCAAATCCTGAATAAACAAACAAACAAACAAACAAACAAAAAACAATCATACACAGCGGATTATTGCAGCAAAGAATTCGGGTTAAGAAAACGCTATCAGTTGCATGCATGTTGTGGTGCAATGACACTGATCCTACTGGCGTTTTCTCTTAGCTGGCAATAGTGAAACCTTAGTTAGGTATGATATATATTTTTAGAAGTATATAAAAAAGCTACTAAATTCAAGAAAAAAATACAAAACATATATTGCGATTTTCTTATCAACTTTGAGAACTGAAGACCCAGTAATCATCGTAATTACTTAATAGTCACTATCATCATATCATCATCATCATCATCATCATTATCGCTGAGTTCATATCATCAATACACACCTTTTTATTTTCATTTTTTCCTTACATTTTCCACTACTTTTTTACCTAAAAGACTGAAACCCACAAACAATTCATCTTAATTTCAATAGCTTTAACCCCATGATTTTCTGTTGCTGCTATGTACATGATTACAAAAAGAAGAAGGGAAGAAGAAAAAAAAAATCTGGCCAAAGGTTAAACGATGGGGGAGGGAAGGGGGGGGAGGTTGGTATGGAGGAAAATGAAAAAAAAAGGAGAAAAAAGAGATAACAACGAAAACAACAGACACATAAATAAAGAAAATAGCAACCCATAAAACAAAAGACAAAATAACGCAATATAGTAATAATGATAATGATAATAATAATAAAAAATAAATAATAACAATAAAAATAATAAAAATAACAACAACAACAACAACAACAAATAATAATTATTATTATTATTAAAATATCCGGAAATTAAAGCGAACACCCAGATGAAACAAAAAGCAAAAAAAAACCGAGAAGCTTCCGACGAAAAAAAAAAAAAAAAAAAAAAAATAGGGATCGGAGAGGGTCGAGAGAGGTTCCTCCGACGGTTCCTCGAGGCCGACTGGGTCCTCCTCGAAGGAACCCCCCCCCCCCCGACGGCTCGCGTCCGGGATCAAGTGGCGGTGTTCATGTCACTTACTGAAGCGGCTGGAAACGGCTCCGTCGCCACTTTTAATTACGGCTTTTGGATTGATTATATTATTATTATCATTTATTTTTATTTATTTATTTTATTTTATTTTTTTTTGCCGGATAGGAAAGGAAAGGTGTTTTTGGGGGTGAGAGTGGGGAGTGGGGGGTGAGAGTGGAGTGGGGGAGTGGGGGAGAGGGGGAGTGGGGGAGAGAGGAGAGAGGGAGAGAGGGAGGGAAGGGAGGGAGGGAGGAGGGAGGGAGGAGGAGGGAGGAGGGAGGGGAGAGGAGAGGGAGAGGGAGGATAGGAGAGGGGAGAGGGAGAGGGAAGGAGGGAGGAAGGAGGGAGGAAGGAGGGAGGGAGGAGGAGAGAGGAGGGAGGGAGGAGAGAGAGAGAGAGAGAGAGAGAGAGAGAGAGAGAGAGAGAGAGAGAGAGAGAGAGAGAGAGAGAGAGAGAGAGAGAGAGAGAGAGAGAGAGAGACAGAGACAGAAAGACACACAGACAGGAGAACGAAAGAGACAGACAGAGAGCGGAGACTTTAACAACAGACAGCCACATACACAAACACAATCACGCAGACAGACAGATAAACAAAACTGAAAAACAAAACAAAACAAAACAAAAAACAATAATAAACAATCAGACAGACAGAGAGAGAGAAAAAACAGACAAAGAAAAACACTGAAACAGACGTATCCATAATGTCTGGAGGTAATAAAGAGAAAATGAATAATTCATAGAAAAACACTCACTCGATGCACATATATGTTAATGCGCTATTCAAGCACTGTACTTACGTATCGACCGGCTTTGTTATTCGAAAAGTATGCAATAAATACAATAAACAAATATCCAATACTAGTTATTGGATAGTGGCTTAATAATATTACCAGCCTTGTTATTTATGTATTTAATCTGACCTCGATGTTATTTAACTTTCGGCGATCCACATCGACTTCTGCAACGGAAGCCGAACCCGCGACGAATAAATAAAAGTCAGAAATATGTTTATCTGCAATCTTTTAAGACTATTTATGACTTTCGGAATATCACTCTTGAAAAAAAAGAAAAAAAAATGGCTGGATATTAACTCTTATAGACAAAAGCGAGCTGTTTTAAGGCAAAAGGTGTGCTTGCCAGTCAGTCTGTTGTTACACTTATAAAAAGAAGAAGAAGAAGGAGAAGAAGAGGAAGAAGAAGAGGAAATGGAATAGATAAGCCAGTGTGGTTGGTGATAAGAACAGAGAAGAGATGTACCTGGGTTTTTGGTTCAGGTTAAATGGTGTGGTTCATGGTGGGTTTGCTTGGCGGAAAGTATGGTGTTTGTTTGTGTGTTGGTGTTTTTGTTTGTTTGTTTGTTTGTTTGTTTATATGTTTGTTTGTGTGTGTTAGTTTGTGTTTATGTGTGAGTGTGTGTGTTAGTCTGTGTTTATGTGTGAGTGTGTGTGTTAGTCTGTGTTTATGTGTGAGTGTGTGTGTTATGTTTATGTGTAGTGTGTGTGTTAGTGTGTTTAGTGTGTCTCCTGTGTTTATGTGTGAGTGTGTGTGTTAGTGTGTGTTTATGTGTGTGTGTGTAGATATATGTATATATGTATGTAGATTTGCTTATGTGTATGAGTGTGTGTGTATATATATGTATGTATGTATGTAGATTTGTTTATGTGTATAAGTGTGGGTGTATATCATTATATTTACTTATGCATGCATGTGTTTGTGTGTGTTTACATGCGTACGTCTACATCTATGTATGTCCACGTATACTCTTCTTAAACGTGAACTTACATATGTGCGTGTAACTCGTGTATGCGTTTTCGCCCGCTATGCGCTCGCAACATGCCATGCAGGCGACCGCATAAGCGACACATTCACAAAAGTCACACTAGAAGGAGCGTCATTTTGCGAAGAAACCATAATGCAACATAATTACTTCAACTTTGCGTGTGCAGAATGAGGAGGGGTGGGTGTGGGGGGAAGGGGGAGAGAGGGGAGGGGAGGGAGGGGAGTTGTTTGTGAGGAGGAGAGGTGGTGGGCGAGGTGGGCTGGGGAGGGGTGGGTGGGGAAGGGGAGAGGGAGAGGGAGGGGAGTTGTTGTGTGAGAGGTGGGGTGGGTGAGGCTGGGGAGGGTTGGAGGGGGGGAGGGGGAGGGGAGGAGTTGTAGTCTCAGCTAGTTCTAAATTTCACTTTACCTTTNTCATTATTTATTTTTTGTTTTTATGTGTGTGGTGGATCGTTAACAATGAGAGTGGATTTTAATAATATATACGAATTATCTGACCAGATATTTGTACACATACGTAATGCTATTATGGTAATAGATCAGTTACGTAAAGTCTTAATCCTGTTAACTGAGTATTGTACTAAAATTACCAACCAACTATTTATATAAAAAAAGGATTTTCCCAAATTGATGATACAACAAATCCATTAAGATTTAAACTAATAAAATAACATAAACATAACACATAAACGTAGAAAACAAATAACAATATCATACACAGACTTAAGGATTTATATTGCAGACAGAAAGAAATATCGGTGAGTTAAAGAAAAGACCGCTATATATCAGTTGACAATGCAAATGTTAATATTGTAGGTGTCATATGACAACATTATTTAAATATAGAGATTAAATATACGCTAACTGGCTGTATATTCACTCATCTA
>NW_020871061.1:13906-16406 GCF_003789085.1 Penaeus vannamei
TTTTTCCTCTCTCTTTCTCTCTCGTTCACCTGCACCCCTTTCCCTCTCAGTCAAAACGAAGCGGAAACCACGGGAGCGAGCGAGAGGGAGGTCCTTCACGGGCTCGAGCATCATCACTCCAAGACTTGACACAACGATTAGCAGTCCGAACACCCCCAGGCATTTACTCCAAGTGACGTTCATGCGCGAGGCGGGCGAATTTGAGTGGGCTTAGGTGGCGTTCTATATAGACTTTGTATACGAGACCTTGTTGCCGACAGTATTGTGTCTCCTCGTCTGTCTGTGCGGGTTGTGCGACCAATTGTTTTGGTGGCATTGCGGATCGTCTTTGCTAAACTGTATCCCCACCCAATTATCCATTGATTTGTGCTTACTTTTCTCCGCATCTCTCTCTCAACGGAATACTAACCTGCTATATGCCCTATATCGCATACCTATCCAACGAATCTTATTGAAAGAACGAAAGATTTGGGTTGAATAGACAAAATGTTGGTCCGAATAGATGGTGTTATTGATTGGATCAGACGCAAAGATCACGATATTACTTTTTCTCAAGACGTGACACGGATGATTTATTGGTATGTCTAGTCGAATCTTTTCCAATAGATACCGATCGATATGGTAACCTTAATCAATTCATTTGTCACATCATTTTCCCTGTCCCAACTTAATCAGTAAAAAAAAATGAAAAATGTCCAGTATTATAAATAGTCCAATCACAAGCTCCTCCCCCCCCTCTCCTCCTATCTTCCATTCTCATTCTATCCTCAATCCTTCTCTCCGACTCCCCATCCCTTTCTTTCCTTTCCCCACATTCTCCTCCTCATCCACTCTTCCCACCTCCCTCTACCTCCCCTTTTTCCATCCTCTTTCCTCTCCCCATCTCCACCTTTTTCCTCTCCCACCCCCTCCCTCCTCTTCTCTCACAATTTACAACCTCTTCTCTCCACCTCTCATCATCACACTTTCCTCTCCCCACCCTCGGTCCCTCCTCCCTCTCCTCTCTCTAAATACTCCCTCTCACAAGTGAACTTTACCCATTCCCCCACTTCTTTCCCTACTTTCTTTCCCTTCCCTCATCCCACCCCTCCTTCGCTTCTTCCCTAACTTTACCAATGCCTCTTTACCCCCACACATCCTCTCTCTCCACTCCCGTCCCTCCCTCCCTCTCCCCTCCCTTCAAAACTCCTCCATCAAAAGTGAACTTTACCATTCCCGCTCCCACCTTTCCCTCTTTCCCTACTCTTTCCCTTCCTTCTCCACCCCCTCCTTTCCTTCTCCTACTTAACATCCTCTCCCCCCACACACCTTCCCTTCTCCCACCCGAACCCGATCCCTCCTTCCGCCTCCTCTCCTCAAATAACTTCCTCAAATGTGAACTTACTCATTCCCCCCACCCTTTCCTTCCTCGTCCTCCTCTCCCACTTTACCAACCTCTTTCCTCTCCCACAACCTTTCCTCTCCACCTCCTTCCCTACGCCCCTCACCCCTCCTCTCCTCTCCTCCCCTTTACGCAACCTCCTCCTCCCCACACCCTCCTTCTCCTTCCCCCTCCCCTCCACAAGTGAACTTTACCACTCCTCCCTCCTTCCCCGCTTTACGCAATCCTCTTTCCTCCCTCACCCCTCCTTCCTCCCCCTCTTCCCCACCTATCCTCTCCCAACTTTAAACCAACCTCTTCCCTCCCCACACCTTCCCTTCCCCACCGCCCTCTCTCCTCTCTCCACTTTACCAACCTCTTTCCTCCCTACATTCCCTCCTCCCTCCCCCTCCTCCACAAGTGAACTTTACCACCGCGGACACAAAACAAGCTTGAGAGTTGTTCTTTATTCAGTGTTCATTGTGTGTTCAGTGGGGGGAGTTTTGGAGTCGTGTGCGCCCGTGTGCTAATGGCTGCTTCCACCACTCCCTCCTCTCCTTCCACTCCACCTTCACTCCTACTCTCCTCCTTTTCTTTCCCCCCCTTCATTCTCATTTCCTTCGTTCCTCTCTCCTTATTTGCAGTCTCCTCACTCCTTAACTCCCCCCTTTCACTCCCTCCTTACTCTTTCTGTCTCCTTCCCCTCCTCCCACTCCTCCGTTACTCCTACCTCCTCCCCTCCTTACTCTTATTCCTTTCCTTCTCCTGTCCTCCTTCCTCCTTCCTTTCCTCCTCACACCATTCTTTCCTTGTCTTTTCTCCCCTCCTCCTCCTTCTATCTCCCCTCCCTCCCTCCTCCTACTGTCTCCCCCTCCTCCTCCTCCTTCCTTCTGCTTCCTTTCCTTTCCCTTCCTCCTTACCTCTCGCCTCCTTCTCACCCCATCACCCCCTCCGCCTCACCTCTCGCCCCCTCCCCATCCCCTTCGCTTCCCCCTCCCCCCTCCCCCCCCTCCCCCACCCCACTCTTGCTAATGGGCGCAGTAATTATGTTCTTGTGTGACTTTCTTGGCCACTTTAACCTCCTGCTTAAACATTTATCTCGGGGGGGGAGGAGGGAAGGGGAGGGGAAGGGGGGGAGGA
>NW_020871061.1:23906-35225 GCF_003789085.1 Penaeus vannamei
ACCAACAACAAAAAAACAACAAACAACAACAACAGAGGAAGAACAGAAAAGCTAAAGACCAGTTAACTCGCTTGCTTAGCTCGAGTCCCAGCCAAGGCGGCCGGGAATCGAAGAGGCTAACGAAGAGGCGCCGGTCACGTGGCCAGCGCTGCGCCTCGTTCATTAGAGGAGGTAACGAGGGAACACGGACAAGGGGAATAAATCTGGGGGAGAGGAGGGAGGGAGGGAGAGAGAGGGGAAAGGTGAGGGAGGGAGGGGAGGGAAGGAGGGTGAGGAAGGAGGAAGGAGGAGAGGGATGGGTGGAAGGAGGGAGGGAAGGGTGAGGGAAGTGAGGGAGGGAAAGAGGAGGAGAGGGTGAGAGGGAGAGGTAAGGGGTGAGGAAAGGGGAAGGAAAAAAGGAGGGTGAGGGGAGGGAAGGGAGGAAGGGAGGGAAAAAGGAGAGAGAGGGGAGGGTGAGGGGACGGAGGGAGGGAAGGTGAGGGAGGAGGGAGGAAAGAGGGGGAGGAGGGAGGGAAGAGGGAAGGAGGGAAAGAGAGGGGAGGGTGAGAGGAAGGAGGAAGGTGGGGAGGGAGGGCGGGAGGGAGGGGAGGGAGGGAAGGGTGAGGGACGGAGGGTGAGAGGGACGGAGGTGAAGGGTTGAGGAAGGAGGGAAGGAAAAAGAAAGGGTGAGGGAGGGAGGGAAAGGGAGAGAGGGAAAGGTGAGGGACGGAGGGAAGGGTGAGGGAAAGGAGGGAGGAAGGGAAAGGTGAGGGAGAAAGGGAAGGGTGATGGAGAGAGGGAGAGAAAGGAAGGTGGGGAGCGGAGGAGAGAAGGAAGGGTTAAGGGAGGGGGGGGAGGGTGAGAAGGACGGAGGGAATGATGAGGGAGGGAAAGGTGAAGGGAGAAAGGGAGGAGGGGAAAATAAACCAGAGGGAAGAGGGAGAGAGGGGGAATAATCTATGGGAAATGGAGAGAAGGAAGGGTGAGCGAAGGAGGGAGAGAGAGAGAGGAGAGAGAAAAGGAGGGAGGAAAGGGTGAAAGCGAGGGAGGAAAAAGAGAGAAGGCCCGAAGGGAGGGTGAGGAAAGGGTGAGGGATGGTAGGAGGGTCAGAGTGAGTGAAGGACAGGTGAGAACGAAGGGAAGGGAAGGAAAGAGGCTGAAAAGGTGAGTTGGGTTTTTTGGGGGGGAAGGAGAAGGCAGGGAGCGAAAGAGGAAACGAGAGAGAGAAAGAGGGGGTAGAGAGTAGAACGGCAGATGGGAGGGAGGGAGGGAAGGAGGGCAAGAGGGAAGGACGCGGACGAAGGGAGGCAGGAAAGAGAGAATGGAGGAGAGAGAGGAGGAACGTAGGCTATGAATATTAAGTATGAGAGGGAGAGTGAATAAAGAAAGAGGGAGATAGAGAGAGACGTCGAAAAGAAACCTGAGGGAGAATCAGAGGATAGAGGGGCAAAGGGAAGGGGAAAGAAAGGAGAAGGAAGAGGAAGAAGAGAGAGAGAGAGAGAGAGAGAGAGAGAGAAGAGAGAGAAGAGAGAGAGAGAGAGAGAGAGAGAGAGAGAGAGAGAGATGTAGGGAATAACCCCAAGGGAGAGAAATGATAGGGGAGGAAAGAGGGACGAGGGAAGTATGGCAGGAAGAGAGGAAGGAAGGAAAGGGAGAGAGACGAGAGAGAGAGAGAGAGAGAGAGAGAGAGAGAGAGAGAAGAGAGAGAGAGAGAGAGAGAGAGAGAGAGAAGAGAGAGAGAGAGAGAGAGAGAGAGAGAGAGAGAGAGAGAGAGAGAGAGAGAGAGAGAGAGAGAGAGAGAGAGAGAGAGATGAGAGAAGCAGAGAGCCAGAGAGCAGAGAGAGCACAAGACAGAACTAGGAACTAGACAGAAAGAGAGAGAGAAAGACAGACAAAGAGAAAGAAAGAGGACAGACAGAGACAGAGAGAGAGCACAGAATCATACATAACGAAGCACACTGTTTTGTAAGGCTAATTTCTTCTTTTATCAAATATTTGTGTAAATAGAGATATGTCTCAGCGTCCCGCCACTTAGCTGGGCTGGAGACGTGTGGCAACTGTGCAAACATGGATGAATTCCTTTGCTTGTTAAATGCTTGGGATCTTAGATTGCGAACCTATCTTGTTATTTTCTTAAAGATCTTCGGTAACGTAAATACAAATGTGTATAGAAATATAGGAAAACACACGCGGGCGCACGTATATGAACACGCACGCGCGAAAACACACGCGCGAGACACACACACAAACAAACACCGAGGATACAGACACAGAGACACTCACGCACAAACAAACATACACGTCGTCTATTCGGACACACGCGACATCACAGACACTCACGCAACACACGGAATAAACACGGCGACAACAACACTACACACATATGGTCCACACACGCCGAAAAAACACGACGCGCGACACGCACCACACACCACACACAACACAAACACACACCACAACACACACATGAACACACGCGCACGAAAGCACACGCGGACACGCACACAGACACGCAGAAAACAATAACCACGAAACAAACACATTCATCACACGAACGCAAAACACATCGTATTATATTTGCCTGTGGTTCGGACATGATGATTGTGTACGTATGTATGTGCGTGTGAATGGTAGCTTCTGACAGAGAGGAATTATAGTCCTTTTCTCCAACGTCTTTTTTTTCCTTCCTCCCATATGCAGTCATGTGTTATGTCTCATGCACGCTTCTTCTCGTCATTTGTCTCTCATTTCCTCTACCTTTTCGTACTGGCTCTTTTAACTTCCTTATATTACTTCCGCGTCTTTTCCTTCTTCCTCGTTATCTCAATTTTCATCAACAAATATTTTTCCTTTCCATCTGTCAAAATACTTGATGATAGCGATGATAAGATATAGGGGATCCAGAGACGAAATATAACGTCTAAAAGAGGGAGGAGGACATTACCGGAGGAGTAAGGAACAGCAAGGAGAAGAAGGGAAGAGGCAGAAGGACAGGGAGGGAGAGCGGAGTGAAGAAGTTTTACGCGAAACGAGAGGAGGAAGCGGAGTATAGGAGGCCGCGAGAATGAAGAGGAAGAGAAAGAAGAAAAGGGGGGAAAGGAAAGGAAGAGACAAGAGAAGGAAGAAAAGGACAGTAAACGGAAGGAGAAAGGTGAAGAGTAAAGATGGTGACAGAAAAAAAGAGAAGAAATGAAGGAGGAGAAGATAAAGAAAGAAGAGATAAAGGGAGGACTGAGGGAGGAGTTGGAAGTGAAAGAAGAAAGAAGCAACGGAGGGAAGACGAGGAGGAGAGAAAAAGAAGAAGGGGGAGGAGAAAATAGAGGAAGCAGGTGGAGGAAGAGGAATGAGGAGAAGGAGTAAGAGAAACAACAAAAAGCAAGGGGGAGGAGACGGAGGAGGCAGGTTCCAGGGGAGCAAGAACGTAATGGAGACAGAACAAAGAAAGAGGGGCATCCCGAGGTTTGTAGGAGCCGAAATGAGATGCAGGATGGAGAGGAGGAAGAAGAAGAAAAAAGAAGAAACATAGAAAAATAACAGTAACGTTAAGAAGAAGGAAAAAAGAGGAGGAGGTCAGGAGGAGAAAGAACGGGAGGAGAAATAAAAAAAAAATGAGAGAAGGAGGAGGTAGGGTNAGAGACGGGCGAGAGAGAGTAAGAGAGGCAGGAGAGAGAGAGATGATGAGAGAGAGACGGGAGAGGAGAGAGATTAAAGATGAGGAGAGAGAGACGAGAGACGAGATGAGAGATCGAGAGAGACGAGAGATGAGAGAGAGAGTGAGAAGGATGAGAGAGAGATGAGAGATGAGAGAGACGAGGAGAGAGGAGATGAGAAGATGAGATCGATAATGTTGCTCTGATCAACATTCCCAAACCGCGGGTGAGAAGAAATAAACGTTTTTTGATTTGACTGCGTTTGTATCTTTGGCTTGAAGGGGTGGGAGGCGGTCGGGGTGGTCGTGGCGGGTGGGGAGGGTTGGCGTGTGCTCGTTTAGCCTGTAAAAAAATTGAGAATTTGTTCAATCTTCTTAATTCCTCCTCGTTTATTACGTAGGCGAGGCAGATAGATAGATAGATAGATTAGATAGAATTAGACTCTGACAGGCAGGCAGGCAGAGTTGAATCAATCTTTATTTCTTTTCGTTATTTTTATAGGCAGCAGATTAGATAGATAGATTAGATTCAGAGAGATAGATAGAGAGATAGATAGACAGTAGATAGACAGATAGATAGATTTTAGATAGATATATAGACTCAGACAGGCATCGGGCAAGCAGAGTTTAAATCTAATCTTTCCTTTTTCTTCGTTATTACATAGGCAGGCGATAGATAGATAGCTTAGATTAGATAGAGGATGATAGAGAGATAGATAGATAGATAGACAGACAGGCACACGGGGCAGAGTTTAATTAATCTTTCCTATAGATTAGATTTACGTAAATATGATAGGGAGATAGATAGAGATAGATAGCTACTGGATAGAGAGATAGATAGAGCAGATTAGACAGAAAGGCAGGCAGACAGGCACACTTATATTCAGGTAGACAGGGAGATAGACATTACAGACAGACAGACAGGGAGATATACAGATAGACAGACATACAGACATACAGGCGGATTTACAAACATACACACAGACACATTGGCAGACTGACAGGCAAACAGGCATATATACAGACTGACAAACTAACCCACCCAGACACACAAACAGACAGACACACACACACAATCAACAAGGACTTTTCCAAACCCCATCTTTCTACTTTCATAACTACTTTCTCAACGGCAAAAATACACCTTCCTATTACTACAAATAATAGTAATTATAACGCAAGAACCAAAGCGATATTGCTATTAGTGTCTCTTAATAAAAATGCCATTTAATTACCCCCACGTTTTTTTTCTTTCTTTTTGGTCGATCTCACATAGCGTTTACGTAACATTATCGATCTTATTGCTATGCCCTTTGGACACGCAGTATCCCCCTCACGCCCATCTTAGCTTTGTGGGCGTGAATGGCTGTATAAGTCCATTTTCTGAGACAAAGTGGAATATACACTTGACTGTAGGATTATCTATCAAATTATCTATCTAAATCTAGATCTAATTCCATATTGTGATATTTAAGTGTATGATCCATATCTAAAATAATATGTATAATCTAATGTAAAATAAAATTATTTGAATTCTATAATCATCAAAATAAAAAAATGTGACCTTAAAATCCGAAGAAGATAAAAATAAAGATAAAAAGAAAAGACAAAAAAGAAAAGAAAAAACAAAAAAATGAATAATAAAATACATCATATGTAAAATTTAAATCTATATCAAAATCTAAATAAAAAAATCAACGAAGGGAAATCAAAAGAAAGCCATTCATTTCAAACAAACAAACGAACAAATACACAAGAAGCTTCCATGAATATTGACTATTTTTTTTCTTTCTTCTTTATTCGTAAAATTATTTTCCTTTTCCTTTCCCTTTTTGTCCTTCTTTTTTTTTTTTTTTCTTCTCTCTCTTTATTCGTATTTTTTTTATCCTTTTCCTTTCCCTTTTGTGTCTCCTTTCCTTTATATCTTTCTCCTTTCTTCTCTTCTCTTTATCAATCCTCCTCCTCTTCCCTCTTTATCATTCTCTCCTACTCTTCTCTCCTTTATCTTTACTCCCTCTTCTCTTCTCTTCTCTTCCTTTCCTCTCTCTCCCCCTTTTTATCTTTCTCTCCTTCTCTTCTCGTATTTATCTTTTTCTTTCGTTTTCTTTTTCTCTTTCTCTTTATTCGTAAAGTTATTGGAACGCGTCTCGTGATTCGCAAACTTGAGTAGAGTTCGCTAAGTAACGAAATTCGTCGTGTTCGCTAACTTGATGCGACTTTCCTTTTCTGTTCTTACGATCTTTCTCCTTCTCTTTCTTTCTTTCTCCGTCTCGTTCTCTCTCTCTGTTTGGTTCTTTCTCCTTCTCTCTTTCTTTATCTGTCTCTTTCTTTCTCTATCTGTCTCTTTCTTTTTCTCTGTCTGTTTCTTTCTCTCTGTGTCTCTTTTTCTATCTGTCTCTTTCTTTTTCTCTGTCTGTTTCTTTCTTTCTGTCTCTTTCTTTCTCTCTGTGTCTCCTTCTTTCTCTCTGTCTCTTTCTTTTTCTCTGTCTCTTTCTTTCTTTCTTTCTCGTTCTTTCTCTCTCTCTCACTCTCTCTTTTTCCATTCTCTCTCTCTCACTCCCTTTTCACATCTCTCTCTCTCTCTCATTCCCCTCCCATCCCTCTCCTCTCTCTCTCTCTCTCTCTCTCTCTCTCTCTTCTCTCTCTCTTTCCTCTCTCTCTCTTCCTCTCTCTCTCCTCTCTCTCTCCCTCTCTCTCGTTCCCTCTCTCCCTCCCTCTCTCTCTTCTCCAGAATACGTTCCCAGCAACTTCATCATCATTTTTGCCTAATTACTTCTAGGTGCAATTAATTTTCTAATCTGCATAGTCATTTTCATGATAACATTCTCCCATTATTAGCGTCTTATCAATGTCTTATCAAATATCCACATATTATACTCAGGCGGATAAGATAACGATAAAAAAATTACGTTGTTTCTATTTTTATGAGAGGAAATTTTGAGTTAATTTTTATTTATTTATTTTTAAATTTTTTCTTGCTTATCTACTGATTGTTTTTTCTTCTTTCTTTCTATATTTTCTGTTTTTTTGTCTTCTTGTTTTTCTCTTTCTCCTCTTTTCTCCGTCTTTATTTCTTCTTTTCTTTGTCCGTTTTTCTCTCTTTTTCTTTCCTCTTTATCCATCTCTTCATTTTCTTCTATTCATTTTCTCTCCTCTCTTCTTTTCCTTTTTTCTTCCCTCTATTTTTTGTTTTCTTTCCTTTATTTCTTTCTCCTTTCTTCTCTTCTCTTTATCATTCTCTCCTTCTCTTCTCCCATTTCTCTTTACTCTCTCTTCTCTTCTCTGTGTCTTCCATTCCTCTCTCTCTCTCTCGCTATCATTCTCTTTCTCTTATCTATATTCTCCCTTCTTTTCTTTTTATCTTCTACTTCTCTCTTTTATCTCCCACCTCTTCTCTCTCTATCTCCCCTTTCTCTCCTCCCTCCTTTCTCACCTCTCTTTATCTCCCCCTCTTCTCCCTTCCCCTTTATTCTCCCCTCCCTTCTTCCCTCTTATCATCCCACTTCCTCTCTTTCTCCTCTCGTTATCTCTCCCTCCTTCTTCTTCCCCCGTTTATCTCTCCCTCCTCCCTTTCTCCCCTCTTTATTTCTCCTTCCTTTCTCCCTTTCCCTCTTTTTCCTATCACCCCTTTCTCCCCCTCCTCCCCTCTTTCACCCCTTCCTTCTCTTCCCCCTCTTACTCTCCCTCTTTTCTCCTTTCCCCTCCTCCCTTCCTCCCTCTTTTACTTCCCTCCTCCTTTCCCCTCTTTCACCCCCTTATTCGATCCAACACAACAACTTCTTCACATACTTCCTCTTTCGGGAAGGGCCCCTCCCCTCCCCCCCTCCCCACCTCCCCCTTCTTCCCCTTCGGCTATAAAACAAGCATTATTGGTAATTTTTTTTTTCCTAAAGAATTTATGACATTTTTTTGCCATGGTTCATACGGGGTTGATTTTTTTTTTTGTATATTTTTTTTTCGTGCATATTTTTTAAAAAAATGATATGGGTATGAATAGGATGAAAATGGTTATGTTTTTTTTTTACTTATTTATTAATTATTTAGATTTTTTGAAAATACATTTTTTTCTGATGTGTATTATTATTATTTTTCTATCACTATTTTTAAAAACATTTTGTTTAATTATTTCTTTCTCTTAATTGTTATCTTTCAATAGCATGATCTTGATTGATATGACCGCGATGAAGAAGAAGAAGAAAGAAGAAGAAGGAAGAAGAAGAAGAAGAAGAAGAAGGAAGAAAGAAGAAGAAGAGAAGAAGAAAGAGAGAAGAAGAAGAAGAAGAAATGACTATCCAAAAAAATAAGGATGGCCTTATTAAATGCTTTATAAATACAACAGTTTATATATATGCTCTCTAATATTTTTATAAATATACTATATATGATATTATATGTAATTTATATATATATATCTTTTATATATAAAATATAAATGTATATATGTACCTTATATATTGTTTTTATATATATATATATATATATTATAATATATATATTATAATATATATATATATATATATATATATATTATATAAATATATATACATATATATCTCTTATTTTCTTATATATACTACTAATAAGATATATATTTACTTTATATACTTTTATATATAAAGTATAATATATGTACCATATATATATCTTATATATATATATACTCTTTTCTATATATACTGTATATGATAGTTGCATGTACTTTATATATTTTTTTCTATATATATTAAATATAATGAAATATGTACTTATATATTCTTTTTTTTTTTATATGCACTAATATATAATTATACTCCTCTATATACTTCTCCCCCTTTTCAAGCAATTCCCTAAGAACGTATAACAGGACAACGTCTTCCCTTTTTAAATAATGATAATTAATAATAATAAAAAAAAACTTTTTTTTTCTCTATAATAGTTTCCTCCCTCCCTCCTCTCTCTCTCTCTCTCTCGCCCATGCATCTTGCTACCTCCTCTCTCTCTCTTTCTCTCATGTCTCTCTCTCTCTCTCTCAAACCCCTCTCTTTTGTTCTACTCACGTCTCCTTCCCTCACCACCAACCCTTCTCGTTCACTGCGTGCCATACTCTCTCTCTCTCTCTCTCTTTCGTGTTCTCTCTCTCTCTCTCTACTTACGTGCTCTCTCATCTCTCTCATCTTCTTCTCTCATCTCTCTCTTCTCTCTCTCTCTCTCCCTCTACTTCTCTCTCTCTCTCTCTCTCTCTCTCTTCTCTCTCTCTCTCTCTTCTCTCTCTCTCTTTAAGGATTCCAAGAACGTTGCATAGAACTGGTTCCCCTTACTATTACTACTTTTTATAAATTCTTAATAGCTGCGAGGTAAAGTGGAATGAAAACCCATGTTTTAAATGATGATAATGTGGAAGAGAAAGGGGGCAAGAGGAAGAAGAGATTAAGGAGAGATGTTGAATGAATGAGGAATGTTAGGTTAAGTGAGGAGGAGGTAGAGAGAGGGTTAAGAGGGAAGGAGGAGGAGGAGGAGGAGGAGGGGAGGAGGAAGAGGAAAGGAAGTAAAGGAGGATAGGAGGATTGAGAGGAGAGAGAGAGGAGGAGGAGGAGGAGGAGGAGTGAGAGGAAGGAGGAGAGAGGAGGAGGAGGAGGGGGAGGAGGAGGAGAAAGGAGAGGTGAGGAGGTGAGAGAGAGGTTGAGAGGGTGAGGATGTGAGGAGAAGAGAGGAGGAGGAGGAGGAGGAGGAGAAGGAGGAGGAGGAAGAGGAGGAGAGGGTAGGAAGTTGAGTGAGAGAGGAAGGTAGGAGGAGGAGAGAGGCAGAGGAGGAGGAAGGAGGAGGAAGAGGAGGTTGAAGGTGAGGGGAGAAGTAGAGAATTAGAAGAGAGATAAAGTAAAGCAGAGTGAGAGAAGGAAGGCAGAGGGATGAAGGGGAAAGAAAGGGAAGGAACGAGAGTAATAAATGAGAATGGAGAAAAAGCAGATTGACAGAATGAATGATAATGATAATGTAAAGAATAAAAATGGATATATGAGTATGATATAATAATGATAATAAATGAATAATGATATGAATAGTATAACATATAAGAAAGAAACGATATAAATACTTACACTCAAAATAACTATTACACACAGTAATTACAACTCTTTTATCAGTCTATCCATTTTCACAAGAAGCAAATTCGTCTAAAGATAATAATTATATAATATATCTCCTGTTCTTATTCTGCCAGAGCGAGTCCTTGTGCAAATTGAAATTCTCCGGAGAGAAGAGGAGGATGAATTGGAGAGAAGAGTAGAATCCTAATGAAATATTAGATGAATACGTTCCCACCCACCACCACCAACCCCCCAACCCCATTAAACCCCCCTATCTCCATTCATAAGTGATTGTTAAAGTTAAGGATTATTTATCTATATCAGTTATTAGATCACATGTTTGTCTGTTTGTCTGTGTGAGATTCTGTATATATCTGCTTCACGAAATCACATATAACATATTTCTCTCATTATCTCTTTCTATTTCTTTCTCTCTCATTCTTGTTATGGATCTCTATCAGCTATCTTTATTCTCTCTTCTCTCTCTACTCTCTCTCTCATCCTCTTCTCCACTTTTATTCTCTCTTCTTGAGTCCTTACTTCTATCACTCTCTCTCGCTCTCTGTCTTTCATACTCCCTCTCTCTCTCTCTTCTCTCTCTCTCTACCTCTACTACTCTTATCTCTATCTTCTCCTCTCCTCTCTCTCTTCTACTCTCTCTTCTCTCTATACTCTCTCCACTACCTATTTTACTATATTCCTCTATGTCTCACCCTCAAATCCCCACCACACACTACACACCACCCCCTCTCCTTCCTCCCAGGTGCTCGTAAATACAAAAGACAGGCATAATGAATAAGCTTCTCTCTATCTCTCTCCCACTCTTATACTTATTCTAATATTATAACTCATAAATATACATCACCATAATCTTAATCCTTTTCTCTATTACTCTATATATATCTCTCTTATACGTGGAACAAAAAGTACTTTCACTTTTCTTCCATTCTTCTATATTTTCTGCTCACTAATATATATCTGTTCACACAAAAAGTTTATACCTTACTTCTTTCACTTCCTTCTTGCTTATTCTCCTTTTTTCTCTTTTCCTTATTCCTCCTTTCTCCTCTTTCTCTCCTTTTGCTCTCTCGCCTTCACCTCCTAACAACCTCACTCTCTCACTCTCTCTCTCTCTGCATACTCTACTCTCTTCTCTCATCTCTCTCTCTCTCTCTCTCTCTCTCTATCTTCTCATCTCTCGTCTTACTACTCCTCTGCACTCTCGTGGCTCATCTCTCTCCTCCTCTCTCGATCCTGGATATAATTAATAAATAATAAACAACCACACCAACACCCTATACTCTCTTCTCTCTCTCTCTCTTCTATCATCTACTCACTCTATCACTCTCTCTACTCTCTCTACTCTCTCCTCTCTCCTTTCACTCCATCCCTCCCATTAGCTCCACATTAACCATTCTACTCCCCATATCAATACATTCCTATCATTCCTTTCCACAAAATCCCTCTCTCCCCCTACTCACCTCCCTCTGCCTCCCTCTTTTTTAACCCCATCTCTCACAATATCTACATCTCATCCGCCACTTAGTCTTATACCCTCGCTACTTCTCCATACGACCGCTTACGATAACTCTCCCTCTCTCCCTCCCATATCTTCTCTATCACATCGTA
>NW_020871061.1:41057-43557 GCF_003789085.1 Penaeus vannamei
TAATAATTGTATATATATATAGTATATATTATATATATAATGTATATATATATATATAGTATATATATATATATATTATATATAGTATAATGTATGTTTGTATGTATATGTATTTATTTATATATATATGCTGTATTCCAAACATCCATATAGTTAAAATTTATATGTCAGTTTTATTAGTCCAATGCATCATATCTTTTTTTGTTTGTTGGTTGTAATTATAGTTTATCATTAGACTTTTTTCTTTTTAAAACAAAATGCCAGAGAATAGCCCATTTGTTAAAGATTCATTTATATACTTTACAGTAATTTCTGATGTGCAACTGGTGATTTATCTGCATAACTGATTGAAAGTAGTAATCATAGAAAGTGGAATATAAATTGTTTTTGTTAATGGGAAGAAATAATTGTAAATGGTTAGTTTGCCTCTTTGTCACTGTCTCGGTTGTCATCATCTATTACCCGCTGGAGAAAAATTAGTAACAATTACTATTTGCAGATTATTGCGAAGATGTCGGAATGGATTAGTGCATGGTCACTGTTCACTTTGGGATTGTTATTATTATTAATATTATTATTATTATTATTATTATTATTATTATTATTATTATTATTATTATTAATATTATCATTATCATTATTATTTTTTTTATTTATTTTTTGTCACTGAAGTCACTAAGGGGAAGTTTTGATTGCTGTAATTAATACTCATGAGCATATCATTTGTGAATACTGTAAAGCATTGTTGGAATTTATTAATTAGCTTTTTTATTGTTTCTTAAAATTAGTGACAGTATTAAGGGGACCGTCCCTGAGAGAGGGGGGGAGGGGGTTAAATTAAGATAGTTAGCGTATAGTATAGGTACATGGATGAGGAAACTACCAAACGAGTATTAACCGCCTGCTATGGCTCGTTGTCTTGCAGCCGGCGTGCGAGTCCCACAGCACCCGGAGAGGTACGTCGCTATTGAGCGCCCAGGTACACCTATGTGGACTTTTGCTTGCGGCAATCGTGCATAAGGCATTTAATTATGACATTGCGCATAGATATGAGTTCGTGAATGTTCAAGGAACACTTTTATACCAATATCAGGAAAAAATTATATCACCGTGATTTATGACGAAATATTTTGTGAAATATATCTAAAAAAAAATGTATGTTTTGTGTCCTTTTACACACGAAATATGCTTTGATCGAGACTCCCTGGTAATATGTTTTAGTTTACGTGGTAATATATACGTATATCACATACGAAGCACTAATGTTTAAAAATAGCCTTATAAGGAAGGATTGAAATATTTCCGTTACATTTCGCTCAACGGTCGGTACATCACAGCAGGGGGCAATTTGAATTGATTTGAAATTGGTAGTTACCATTGTAAAGACCAATTCAATACGAATGTTACCTAAATGTCGGATTTTTAAACTTCGGATGTATAAGCGAGATACAGATTATTTCTTGTTGAAGATGATAGTACTCAGTAATACCTGCTCTGAAATAAAAACTATATGGAATTTTGAGATCGGTTGTATGCATAGTCTTCGTCTGGCGTTCAAAAAGCTATCGCATCCGTTTCGTGCGTTCCCGATAAAAAATGAATATGTTTAGACGTTACCGTAAGTCTTAGGCACCATAAATTGGCAAATATCCCACAACACCTAGGCGTCTGCATGATTTTATGCACTTCTTAGTAAAGATAATGGGTGCAAATGGCTAATCATAAACTTTACACTTGTTCTCCCTTGCAATCTGTTAATATTGACAATTATCAAAGAAAATGGGTATGAGAGGGATAACTAATAAATTTTATTATTTAGATATGGAAGTCAATGTAGGCCTACTAAATGATGATGATTAATCTTTTTAACTTTATGTGCGTGTGTTCACGTACATATGATCCTCCTCGAAAATTATAAACACCCAGTGACCATCTCCCCCTCCCCCCCCCCTGTGTGAGGCATGGGGAATATTCAACGACTTTCGTAAGTTCTCGAATTCAATGTACTAAATTCATATGCTTTTGAAAATTCTCAAAATTGAACCACCATGTTGTATTCATGCCAGGACTTTATAATTAGAATGATTTTGTACTAATGTTGCCATCCACAGTTCCCCATTTCTTCAAAACAAAAAAAAAAAAAAAAAAAAAATAAAATGAAAAAAAAAAAAAAAGGTTTTTATCTGGTTTAGATTAGTTGTCTCTATGGTAAAATGCATTTATTAAGCTTTTCACACGAAAATATCAGATTTAATGAACAACGAAAAAAAAAAAAAAAAAAGACATACCTATACAGAATAGCGTCCCTATTGAACATGAAAATTCCTATTGACTTGGTAATCATTGCATTGCAAAGTACACTAAATAAGCGTTTTTTTTTATATATAATATCATTAGATTCAGAGAAAAATAACAGATAACGAACTTTGGCAAGGTGCCAAATACAAAACGCCGTAGCTCCGCCATTTTTTTATGAATCTTCGGTACTTCCCAACTCACG
>NW_020871061.1:82404-90359 GCF_003789085.1 Penaeus vannamei
TAAGAATTAAAGGGGAACAGTTCACATCTTGATGGATGTCTACTTTTTTTTCTTTTCTTTTCTTAAAGGGGGGCTTCATTCTTGAGTTTTATGCCTTTTGTGTGTACTGGGGTCGGGGAACCAGGAGAGTTTGAATTGGTGGGGGTATTTAATGAAGGGGCAAGCCTCATTGGCTCTAATAAGGGTATTACATCTTCATTACTGGTCATGGGAACCCTTGACTATGTTGGGAAATGAACTGTCCACCCCTCAGGGTCCCCTTGAGGGGTAAGGGCTAGTCAACTAAAAACGGAATACCGTGCCCATGGTTTCCCCAGGCCGTTCAGGACTGGCACAAACTCAGCCTTAATTCATCCTTTCAGCACGGCTCTTACACCTTAGGAAGTAGATAGTAGAAGGGATTGGAGAAGGGACGGAAACGAGAGCTGGAGGGAGAGCAGACCCTGCAAAATTAGTTAAGTCGAGGGCTGAGGGCCAAGGCAGGGGAGATCCCTGCATTGGGTCCCATTCTCCGTCTCCTAAGCCCCCCCACGACAACAACGGGCAAGGGATTGGGGGGGGGGGGGAGCGACAGTGCTTTGCGGGGTGGCCGAAAAGCCAACATTTCTTGCATTGACGGGGAGGATGTCGTTATGGTCTGACTTGTGGCCGTATTCACAAACGATGCGAAGACCTTATACGACGACCTTATACAAACATCGTATAAGCTCGATGGTGCGTACCCAGAAACACTACGAAGGGCGGGACTTTGCGACGGCGATCGCATCATTTACCAGGCGTACCAACATTCCGATTGCTGTGATGGTGGGCAAGGTTGGTATGCCGCGCATCACCTGTTCAACGTAAACAAGCATGAACGCTAAGAAGACAGACCGTACAATTCCTCTCTCTGAAAAGCAACAGCTTTGCCTGGTGAGTCTCGTCACCGAGAGAGCTGACGTGGTTCAGTGTAAGAGCCAGGACCCCATGCTCCTGAATAGAAAAAAGAAGATTTGGGATAAAATTGAAGCTGAGTTTCGTGCAAGAAACCCAGGATGTGAGCCTCGTGGAGCACAGCAGCTCAAGTGGTCATGGGACCACATTAAACGGAGGTAAGTTGTATTTACGACTGTTCATTTTAAAAAATCATTACAACACATTGCAACATTTTTAAATCTAGGGGAGCATAGGTCATTTTGGGGTTGCAAAGGAAAGAATGTGGAATGTTAAATGTCATTGCTATAACTGAAATATGTTTGTAAATCAGATAAATTCAAAGGATATGTTGAATCTGGCATGATTATTATTCATTCTCTGAGTAAATGGTGTATGTTTATTTAAAACAAATAATGATAATGATAAACCCAGGCCAATTAAGGAGAATTGATGTGATCGATTTAAATAATTTTGGAATAGGCAACGAGTCCGACGAAATTAGGCATCATTTTGATAAGAATTCCATAACAATACTTTTAGGAGGGTTAATCATATATCCCGAGACTGTCAATGAAAAAAAAATCTGCTTGGTAACTGTCTTCTATATTATGAAACCATCCCTATTTTTGCATTCTTGTCGTGAACAGCTAAATTATATGAATTAATATGAAAGATGGGAATTAAAAGAAATAATAAATTGGATTTACCTTTCTCTGAGCCCAAATATAAATTGAATTGGTGGCAGTCAGACAAAGAAATAAACAAATGAGTAAATAGCATTGTGTCAATCAAATGAACTTGTATTTCATGCCATAAGAACCATCTAACCATTTATGTCATACAAATATATTTGTCATTATTTCATTTGCAGTAGCTATGAAAAAGATCTAAGAAGGTTATGTAATGGGAAACATGTGTGTCATTATTAAATATTGTTAGTTTTGCACAATTTTACTACGCAGATGACAGCTGGCATCCATCCCCCTGCACTGACAGTTTTCAATTTTAGGCCAATAATGTTTTTCCTAATGTTTTGGCACTTACTATTATTTGACTAATAGCCATTCTAATGCATGATTAAGAATTTTTATATAACAACTGTTATAAATTACAACTCATAATTAGCTCTCCTTTCTATTTTTTTGGTCAAAATTTGATCAGTATGTTTCATTATTTTGACAATATTTATTATATTTTGCGGGGTCTGACAGCACTGTTTACCTTTTTCCTCAATATTTGCTTATTCAGCTCTATCTTGGCTGTATATATAATATGAGTCTGCCGAGAATGTATCCCAGGTGGGGTTATGGGGGTCAGGCTATTTTTACATCCAATACTTTTGAAAATAGTTGTAAATGCAGCTTTCACTATTAGGAGAAACAATTTTATTTTTAAATTTGAATTCTTTGCTTTACCAGATATTTACCACAAATATTGTTTGTTCTATTTATCATGTTTACATGTGTTGTATTTTACATTAAAGGTCTATGCCTAGGTTTTGCGTACCTTTAATAGTGCAATGATTTATAAGTTAGATGTATGTGTTAAGTAATGAAATATTTTCTCTGAAAAGCAACTAACTGTAAGTATGGTTTTATGTACTTTGAGTTGACTTTCAAAAACTGTAACTTCTGCATTTATCTACAGAGTGAAACAGGAGCAGGCAAAGCAGAAGAGAAGGAGAAGTACTACTGGTGGAGGTCCACCACCAAGTCCACCAAGCATGACTGAGGCAATGTCTGCTGCTGCCATAATCATGGGTCATGAGCTGGCCATGAACGATGAGCCATACGACTCAATAGGGTTACACCCTGTTGATGAGGACGGTGATCCAATTGCCAGTGTGTCCATAGGTAGGTTCAGTCATAATTTTAAAATGTTACATTGTTTGAGCATAAACTATATATTCCATAGAGAAGTTAAAGATAACTTAGGATTAATATAAACTAAAGTTTTCCCTAAGTTATCATTACAGATTTGGTATAGAATATCCATGGAACAGTAATAAAATGCTTAAATTTAGCCATGATTTCTAAAGTTTAACTTGGCAATCATTTAAAAGCCATTTGTGATTGAAATTGTACTTTTTAAAAAATCATTGTAACTATTTTTTTTATTTATTACAGATCTTATAGATCTACAACAGCCAAGCACATTCAGTGTCCCTGCTCCATCCATTTCTTCCTTCACTCCTGTTCCATCCCCATCCCTTAATCCTTTTTCCTATTCAACCACTACCTCCACTCCCTTCACTCCTGTTCCAGCCCCTTCCCTTAATCCTTTTTCCTATTCAACCACTACCTCCACTAACCCATTTCACTCCAATCCTTCCTCCTTCCTTAGTTTTCCCCATCTCCCTTCTGCATATCTCCCACCTACACCTTCACCTTCCATAGTCGCCCAACACCTTCTCAAATTCCTTCTACTCCTTCCCCTTCACTAGTCCCACCTTCTTCACCATTTCCACCTTCTCCTTCACCGGTCACCACCCCTTCACCCTGTATTGTTGAGACTCCAGTCCAGGAACCTCCAAAGAAGAGGAAGAGGACAATACAGGAAGATGTATTTGAAAAGGCCCAGGAGAGGCAGGACAGCTTTCTCAGACAGAAGGAGAGGAGATTGGAGGAACAACACCAGGCACAAATGCAACTATATGTAAGGACAAATCAGCTGTTGGAGAATGGTGACCAACACATTAAAGCACTGTCTGGTAGGCTTGGATGCTTTTTAGACGCAGGGCACGAGGCATACACGAGCATGTCTGAAGCGTATAAGATGATTGCAGAGTCAATTAGGCGACAGCACAATATGTAATGTTTGTGTTTATTTATTATTACCATTATTATTGTTTTATTATTTTATTTATTTGTATTTTTTTCTTTTGTTTTTGGGATACAAGAAAAATTACTTATTTTCTTTGGAGAAGTTTTTTGCTTTGTAATATTACATCATAGTCTAGGAATTTGTTTAAATCTGGTACATATATTCTTGATGTTGAAGACCCAAATTCTGTTTCAAGTCAATCAGGCGTTTGGGGACAGAATTATGGGGTTTTGAAAATTATAGTATTTCAGGCCTTTTCGCATTCCTCCCCCCCCAGAAAAAAAATTGTAGAAATTTCTTTATATCCTAGGCAGGCCAGTGAGGGCTCATTTTGAAGCTCTGAGATATAACCAATAATGGATTTGGACCAGTGCTAGGGAAAGTGTTATGAAATGTACTTGAAAAACAAACTTTTTTTCCATTTATCTCTGAGAATTAGTACCCCCCCCCCTGACTGTTTCTTGTGCCAATCAGTTGTTTAATCAGAGTGGAACCTCAAAGGGTTTTGAAGCTGTGAATCTTTTTATTGGGTTATTACATGTGAATTCAACAGGAGTTAGATTACCTCATAGCTTAGGATTTTGTTCAAATTTGGTATAAATTTTCTTCTTGGTGTGGAAGACCCCAATTCCAAATTTCAAGCCAATTAGGGTTTTGGGGACAAAATTATGGTGTTTTGAATATTTTAGTATTTTGGGGTTTTGCACAGCCCCCTGAAAGGAAAAAGAGTAGTGTTTTCTTTCATAATAACCCCAGAAAGGCCAGTGAGTGCTCATTTTGAAGCTCTCTTTGAGATATGTCCAGAAATGCATTTGGACCAGTGCTAGGGAAAGCATATGAAATGTACTTGATAATATACTTTCCCTAACACTGGTTCAAATGCATCTCTGGACATATCTCAAAGAGAGCTTCAAAATGAGCCCTCACTGGCTTTCCTAAGGTTATTATAAAAGAAAATACTACAATGTTTCCTTTCGGGGGTTGCGCGAAACTCCTAAATACTATAATTTTCACAAGATAATTTTGTTCTCAAAACCCTAATTGGCTTGAAATTTGGAATTTGAGTCTTCCACATCAAGAAGAATATAAGTACCAAATGTAAACAAAATCCTAAGCTATGATTTAATATTGCTATCAAACTCCTGTTGAATTCATATAGAATGACCCAATAAAAAGATTCATAGCTTCAAAACTCTTTGAAGTTCCACTCTGCTTTTTCTATCCTGAATAGTTTGATTAAACAACTGATTGGCACAAGAAATATGCTGTGTGTGTGGGGGGGATACTAATTCTCTGGGATAAATGGAAAAAAAATCTTTGTTTTTCAAGTATATTCCATAACATACTTAACCTGTTGCTGGTCCAAATGCATTTCTGGACATATCTCAAAGAGAGCTTCAAAATGAGTCCTTACTGGCTTTCCTGGGGTTATTATAAATGAAAATACTAACATTTTTCCTTCTGGGAGGCTGCGTAAAACCCCGAAATACTATAATTTTCAAAACCCCCAAATTTTGTCCTCAAAAGCCTGATTGACTTGAAACTTGGAAGTTGCATCTCCCACATCAAAATTATCAAGTTATTTATGGTGTTTTTTTTGTGAAAGGAAAAGAATCTGTGATAATTGTAAATGTAAATGTCTTTATGTCTGTGATAGCAAGAAATGTGTGATAAAAGAAAAAATAAAGGTTTCTGTGATAAAAGATAAATGCCAATTTTGTTAGAAGTAATCATATTGATAATGTTTTGTAATGAACTACCAAAGAAGTTTAATTTTGTATTGAGAAAAATAAATATTTTTTGCCAATTATATATTTTATTCACAAACAACAGAACAGATATTGTAAATTCTTACCATCCATATACATGTATATGTATTAATTCCTTTGCAATCATATATTTAACAGTGCTTCTATAAATGCATTATACGTAACAGAAAAAATAATCAGTGAATCAATTAATCTCTAAAGCAGTAGGAGAATTAATTACATAATCATTAATATTTCACACGTTTATTTATTAATCAATATAAGAAATCATAGAGCAAAAGCCAAAACACATTTTAAATTGTAATTCAAGGCAAACAAAACATGAACCTCTAAACAGCATATTAATAATTAAAAATAATTTTTTTTATGAAATAATATACCCAATAATTCTCCATAATATGAAACATCCATTATCACAAGAGACCAGCACTGACTAGCACTAAAAAGTAAGGAAAAAACTTTGTGTCACTTCAGAAACCACCGGCCCAGTGTCAGAATCCACATCAAGAACAAAAATATATTTTTTCTTCATGATTTTTTTTATACAATCAATAAATATCTTTTGCTCAAAAAATATACATTGCCAGTTAATATTTTCCTAGTTAGAAAAAAAATAAATAAATAAAAATATAATGATATATCTAAATCTTAGAAAAAAAAATCAACAATAAAATTTCTCCGGGTATTGTCTTCCTGCACACCCTGAGCTTTGATACCAGGGGCATCTTGAGGATCAAGTTGGACATCTGGTAGATCTAACAGAATTTTATAATTGCAATGTTGTGCAAAACTGCACAAGCCATAATGATTTTTTTGCTTGTGTCCAACTTAGTCCTCATTGGTATAGATAGGACAGCAAATCTCCTTTTAAGCACACCAAATGCTCTCTCTATAGTATTCCTAGTGACATGGGATACCTACACTGCTTGTCAGTACTAGGATTACCAAAAGGAGTCAGAATGTAGGACCTACAAGGATATCTAGTGTCCCCCAAAAGAAAGCCTTTGAAACTACCTGATCGCAGCTTCTCACATAAAAGAGACTCATTAAAAATACGAGCATCATGGGCACTACCAGGCCAGTTTGCAATAACATTTAAACATTTTAGGGAAGCATCACAGACACCCATCACATTCAAAGAAAAGAATCCCTTGTGGCATCGATACAGTTCAGCATCTACTCCACCAGGACTTCTAATTGGAATGTGTGTTCCATCAACACACCCAATTACACATGGCATCCCAGCAATCACAGAAAATTGGCTCATGACGGTTTCTTCATTGGTTGGCTCTGGGAACTTGATGTGCCTTGGTGCCAATTCTGCTATCCTAGCTGCAATAACTGAGACACATCAACTGATGCTGGACTGGGACACATCTGAACAGTGAGCCATGCTCAGCTGAAAATTGCCAGTTGCCATGTATCTCAGAGCTATGGTCAGTTGAAGATGAGGTGGGATCGGGCTACCTGTGAAATAAAATAGGGATCATTATATAATATACATATATCTAAAATTTGGCATATACATCTTGCAAGAGCAAGGAGAGAGGTATTAATTTATACACTTATAAATAAGTGTTTTTAAGTGTATTTTATGAACTAGAATTGTTAGAACAAATTTTGAGAAAAATTTATGTTCCATATTAAAATACATATTATGCTCACCTCTGTTATTGTGAACTACTGCTAGACGGTGTCTGATGGTCTCAAGCAGTTCAGTGACACACTCTTTAGTCACCCTGTATCTTGCCACAAATTCTTCAATGCTGTAGGATTGAAAAGGATTCATCCTATCACGTACCACATACCTTTCGACTGTGGCTCCTCTTTGCAAAGCAATAAGATGTTGCAGATGCTGCAAATGATCCATTCTGAAATATATGACAATTTTATTAATAAATTAACATCTGGTAATGTACTTGTCTTTAAATTTGCAAGGTGACTTTATAGCCTAATTAGAAACTTAGAGTATGTTCTAAAACATATTTCACATTTACAGAATAATATATCCAATTAAAATTAAACTGATAATAGCATTTATATATATATATATATATATATTATATATATATATATATATATATCTATGATCATTACAATTTTCTCACTAAATTATGCCAATATTTCCTGAATTTTTCAGGTACCGTAAATTGTAATTTCAATTTTTATATGCATTAAAAAATAACACTAGTTATATCCATCTAAATGCGTTTCATTCTTATTTTATGACGAAGAGCTACCAAAATAATTGACACTGTCAATATATATATATATAGACAGGGAGAGAGAAGAGGGAAAGAAGAGAGAGAGAGAGGAGGGAAAAAAGAGAGAGAGCAGAGGAGAGAGAGAGAGAGAGAGAGAGAGAAAGAAAGAGAGAGAGAGAGAGAGGGAAAGAAAGAGAGAGAGAGAGAGGAAAGAAAGAGGAGAGAGAGGAGAGAGGGGAGAACG
>NW_020871061.1:100459-105459 GCF_003789085.1 Penaeus vannamei
ACGACTTTCGTAAGTTCCTCGAATTCAATGTACTAAATTCATATGCTTTTGAAATTCTCAAAATTGAACCACCATGTTGTATTCATGCCAGGACTTTATAATTAGAATGATTTTGTACTAATATTGCCATCCACAGTTCCCCATTTCTTCAAAATAAAAAAATAAAAATAAAAAAAAATGGAAAATAAAAAAAAAATATTTTTTTTAAAAAAAGGTTTTTATCTGGTTTAGATTAGTTGTCTCTATGGTAAAATGCATTTATTAAGCTTTTCACACGAAAATATCAACTTTAATGAACAACGAAAAAAAAAAAAAAAAAAAAAGTGACATACCTTTACAGAATAGCGTCCCTATTGAACATGAAAATTCCTATTGACTTGGTAATCATTGCTTGCAAAGTACACTAAATAAGCGTTTTTTGATATATAATATCATTAGATTCAGAAGAAAAATAACAGAGATAACGAACTTTGGCAAGGTGCCAAATACAAAACGCCGTAGCTCGGCTATTTTTTTATGACTCTTCGGTACTTCCCAACTCACGTAATTTTCATGCGATCCAAATGCAGTTTGTTGCTTTCACTAGAGCCTCGGCGTCCCATAGCCATGTAAAAGGCCGATTTTTGAATTTTTGCCTTAATCAAAAAATAATAATATTTTAATGCTGAAAAACGCATTCAAAAATAGTTCTCTATGTCAAGCTGTCCCCCGCCAAAAAAAAAAAGGAAATTCAAAATTCGGCCTTTTACATGGCTATAGGCTAGAGTTGATCTAACACTAGCATTTTTGGGGGAATATTCTGTAAAGAGCTCTGATAGTTGGGATGTACCGAAGACATACCAAAAAAAATAGCGATTTTTTTCAACTTTTTGGGGGGTGCCCCCCCAAATGGGGAAGCAAGTTAAAATTTATATATATAACGGAGTGCAATTCTTTACTCTATAGCATGCAAAAAGAATCAATCAGTTATCTCTAACCGATATTTTTTTATGATGTATAGAGTAGGGAAAGGTGGCCATTTTCCGGGACGGTCCCCTTAATGCATGTGTGTGCATGTCCATGTGTACGTGTATACATGGAAGTGATACACATGCGCGTCGGAATGCGTACATGGGCACGTATGCGGGTATATATATATTTTTTCTCTTTTCTTTACTCGGATTATTTGATAGCAGAATTACAGCTGAAAACTTACCGAAAGACTGCAAGAAACCGCAGTAAAACGAAACCGTCTTATTTACGAAAGGAGAATTAAACGAGCTAATATTTATCAATGGGCCAAAACATGGATATATATAAGGATAAGTCATATGCGAAGCTGAGCCTCGCCCGGGCTAGGCTATGGGGGAGCCCGGCCTGTGCCGACTAATGTCGACTCGATCACCGTGTGTCAGCCAAGTGCTGACGCGACAGAGCTTAGTCCTTTACCCACCGTGGGTGCCCGGCCACAGCAGTAACCTCCGGGCGACAATTGCAACTTCTCGCGCCTGGGCGGGGCGCGAACCGCCGACCCCTCGGATGAGAGGCCGACACGTTACCACTGTACTAGCCTGGTTATTGGGCTGTTCTTATGCCTGTCCGTCCGGGACGGGGGACGGGAAGGGGAGGGGGACAAGCAGGGGACAGGGGACAAGAGGGGTGAGGGGAACAAGCAGGGGAAAGGGACGAGGGGGGGGCGGGTGGCGGAGGTGTCGGTGGCTCGGGTTGCTCAGCGTCCTCTCCCCGAGCATCTTAAAACAGAGACCGAGTATGACGAGGGCTTCTTCATATCTGCTGTATGATGAACCAAGGATAATCTTCATTGTTCTTTTTTTTCTATCATATGTGTATATGTAACCGAAGTTTCTAGAAAGATTCTCTCTCTGAATATAAAAGGAACAAACGCGTTGTGTAGAATACCGTGTAGGTGCAACGGAGGCTGAAATTCCTGCTGCATCCATACTACCGAGTTTCTGGTCTTGATATACTTTCATGTGACTGCGGGAGCCCCTCATTTTGCTGTTACTTAATGACACGACTAATGTCCTCTTGATATAATGTTAATGTTGTTATGATCATCATATATTTTGTTTTGTAATTATCGTTCCATAGTATTTTTCCTACTGTTATCATCATTAGTATTGCCATCATCATTATCATGAAAATAGTTTTTATAGTGATAATATAATTACATGGTGTTGGTGATGATAGTGATGGTCATAAACAAATCATAAGCAATTATTTCAAGCAAAATCACCAATGATAGACGGTATATAGATGGGAAAATACAATGCAGTAAGCTGTCAGTGTCTCACTAATGCAATATTCGCAACAGGAAGGATCTCTGTCATAAGAAAGAGTTTGTTCCTTAGTTTATGTATCAAATGTAGAGATTTAATTTCGTTCTTTCTTTCTTTTTTTATTCAGTTATATGAAACGCTGCCCTCTGAGTTCGAAATTATGCTATTTATTCATTTATGTATTTTTACTTTTTTAATTACTTTTCTATTTCTATTTATTTATCATTTTTTTCCTGACACTGAATAAACACGAGACACGGAACAAAACGGTAAACACTACATAGAACGTGTACTTAACACATCGCCCAAGCTATCTACCTTCGAAAAAAAAAACTAAACCAACACCACCATCTGAGCAGCGCAGAACCGGCTCGCCATCCGGACACGTGCGGGTGGGCGGAGCGCGGCCGACGGGAACGAGGCGGCGGCCGGAGGAGCTCAGGCCCGGCGCCCTTCGCCTCCTCCAGGAGTGCCTCTCCGCGGCGAAGAGTCCTGCGAGGCGCCCGAATGTCCGAGAGGCGGGCGGAGACCGGCGTTCGCGTGAAAATGGCAATCCCGAGGGCACGTGCCGTAAGCATGACGTGGCACCGAGAGAGAGAGAGAGAGAGAGAGAGAGAGAGTGAGTGAGTGAGTGAGAGAAAGAGAGAGGAGAGAGAGAGAGAGAGAGAGTGAGAGGAGAGGAGGAGAGAGAGAAGAGAGAAAGAGAGAGAGGAGAGGAGAGAGAGAGAGAGAGAGAGAGAGAGAGAGAGAGAGAGAGAGAGAAAGAAAGAGAGAAGACTAAGAAAGAAAGAAAGAGAGAAACACGTACGCACACCCAGCTATCCCCCATGCACCCTCTCCACCTACACCCCTACACAGAAACAAAAGCAAAGGCACGAATAAAGTGAGACATTATATTGCCCAAGGCAGCTGAAATCCCCCCGCTATGAGGAGCTGTTCCCAAGGGAGCAGTTCCGCCAAGTCTCTCCTCAGCCACTTTCCAGAAGCTGAAATCATTACCATGGGAATAAGGATACCCTTTGCTTAAGCGAATCCTGGTTTCACAAAAGAGAAAATAATAAATGTCAAGCAGTTTAATTATTATTGAAAGCAGGGCAAGGTCGGGCTGGCGACGTGTGCATGTATGGGAGAGATGCCCTCAAAGCAAACAGGATCTCCGCTACAGTTGTGGAAATATTTTCTTATGTCACTAAAATGATCGTTTCAATAAATCAAACATTTATGGCATAATGAAAAATCAAGAACAGTTTATATGCAAACCTGCAAGTGTCACAGAATACACCTCACCCGTGCTAGGAGATATCAGACCCGGTCTCATTCTATCCCATATTAAACCGCCAAGTGACAGCGACGGCCAGGCATACAGGCGCACGGATAGGACACACAAGACGCTTTACACAGATGGAGAATGCCTTGTTCCTCGTGATTTGCAAGCAGTAGAGGAATTGAAACTCTCGGACTCCCATCTCTCTCTCTCTCTCTCTCTCTCTCTCTCTCTCTCTCTCTCTCTCTCTCTCTCTCTCTCTCTCTCTCTCTCTCTCTCTCTCTCTCTCACTATTTTTACCGTCAACAGCAAAGGCCGCGACCCGAGGTCTTCGTCAGCGTCCCTGGCGGGGTCTCAGTGCAACCAGGGCGACATTTTTTCAGTTCGAGACACTCGCGGGAGGCTCCTCTTCTGCCTCAGCCTCTAGCCGTCTCCTCTATGAGTCTCCTCGCCAAGAGAACCCTCTCCTCTTCCTCTATGTCGAGTTCTTCACATAGCGATGCTTCAGGGGGGCTAGCAGTAAAGGGAATCAAGAACGATACCAAATGAATCTTTCATTTTGTTTAAGCTTGTGCTCAGGGACTGTGTGTGTGTGTGTGTGTGTGTGTGTGTGTGTATGCATATTTAAATATATAGAAATATATATGTATATAAACCAAAAATCCACATCCAAAAAGAAAAAAAAGTATATCTATCATATATATGTATATATATAGATATAGATATAGATATAGATATGTATGTATATATATATACATAGTCACATACACACACATTCACATATTATATACATGTAAAAAAGAAAGAGAGAGAGAGATAGAGAGAGAAAGGAACATACGTCAAGGACAAACAAATTGTCAAAATGACTCGAGATGTGCGTGTGTTCGTGCGTGCGAGCGACGAGAGCGTTTTCCTCCGTCTCTCAAAAGTGAATTGGTGTTCGTCAATAAATGCTTGTTTGGTAATGATGATAATGTAGTGTACGGCTGCTCCGTATATATAAATATATATATATATATATATATATATATATATATATATATATATATATATATATATATATATATATATATGCCTCCTGCAACTGTCCCGCAGCCATTCTCATTTTTTTTTACGTTCAACCATGTCAAGAGGGACATTGTATGTTTGTAGTGATATGGTTATTTTTATAACCATGAACGTAATACTTACCAAGTCTCACTACTTGTATGGCGTTAAAGTCGCCAGGCCAAAATAGATATTTATTTATTTTTAAACCTAATTATTGTAGATATGTTATGGCCGAAATGCACAGTTTTTACTACAACTGTTTACTATCGGATTTTCTCCGTATACTTTCCTTTATTTATCTTTTTCTAATATTATTTCCCCTTGTCGACGTCTCCAAACTGTCGCGATAACCACCGAGGGAGGTGATGGTCGTTACCAGTTTTTCCTTTTTGTTTTTCCCTTCCCTC
>NW_020871061.1:115459-118666 GCF_003789085.1 Penaeus vannamei
ATAATGATAACGAAAGGAATCCTAATCATCATGAGGCTGTATATATATTATACAAAATCAAAAGTACATCTAAGAATACTTAAAAGATTTACTTTTGATTTTGTATAATATATATACAGCCTCACTACTGACGCTTTGACTTGCCTTTCGGCAGGAAAGTGCAATGCCTGGCCAGTACATGCACTCTTCGCCACGGTCCCTTCGGATACTTGGCTGTGCCCACTGCCGCGACGAGATTCGAACCCGGGACCTCGGGATCAGAACGCCGGTGCGATAACCACTCGGCCATCGCGGCAGCGATAGGTTAACCTATCTCTATCCTCTTTATTCTATTTTCTCTGTCTCTGACCCTCTTTATTTTCTCTTCTTTGTCTCCCCTTCTCTCTCTTCTTTCATTTCTCCCTCCACTACCTCCCCCTCTCTCAGTCTATCTATCTCCCCATATGCTAGGAAGCAATACATCGGAAAGTTTTTTTTTATAACAAAATAGATACCATATTCATGATGCTATAAGTGATCCATGAAAAAGAAGTTTGATTTCTTTTTTCCACGAAAAAAAAAAGTTTGTCATGGTGAAATATGCTTAATGAGAGTCACATTATTTTGTTCATATTTAGCTTCTCTTTTAAGGGCAAATAACATCTTAAAGTAGAATATAATTGTTAAAAGACAATCTTATGACTATGCAATTATAAACACCGGAGAAAGAGACAGAAAGAAAAGTAGGAATATATATGGAACGGAAGGTAAGTAGATAGTGCTGCAAACAGAAATTCATGCATAAAAATAATGGTAGTTGTACATCCGTCGGGGATTGAACCCGAGTCTGTCGCGTAAGAGGCGACCGTGCTGACCACTACACCACGGACACTGTAATATTGTTTCTCTCTCTCTGCCTGTCTCTTATTTGCCCTCTATCTATCTACCTACTTTTCTCAACTAAGCATTAAGAAAAATGCTGGGAAAATATATAAATATACTTGCGTATTTTTTACTTATCTTGTTGGCATTCCCACTGAGGTTACCATTATCGTTCATATCACTACTCATCACAGACTTCCTAATCATCAATATCATTAGAATACGTATTTCAAAAATATCAATAAGTCATATAGTTTATATACATTTGGGGTTAAAGGAGTCAGCAGCAATATAATATATCCTTCGATCGCAAATATTTCCTATTTTCATTTCATATTTCTTAAGGTTATATAGCTGCAGTCGTTCCCTATCCATGTTGTTAGTAAATCCATCAAATACTTTATTCTTCTCACTGACTTTCATATTCTCATGAGTTTATACAACTGCATTTGTTCATTTCATACATATTCTTCAACAACCATCCATTAGATGATGTTGGACACTAGCCAACCCTATGCGGATATCTATTTTATAAAAGAAAATATCTAAGAGTTATCACCGATGATTCCTGCAAAATATATAAAATGCAGTCCAGTTTCTTAAATTTTTCTATAGCATATGGCATTT
The DNA here is from genome assembly GCF_003789085.1 of Penaeus vannamei. NCBI lineage: Eukaryota > Metazoa > Arthropoda > Malacostraca > Decapoda > Penaeidae > Penaeus > Penaeus vannamei. Next base: position 116,948 of record NW_020871061.1, read on the forward strand.
CTCCCCAACTCGCTCCTTTTTGCAACAAATTAGTGGCCAGTTTTCCAATATTTGTCTTACATTAAGGGATGTTCAGCAGTTAGCATGATAACAATAAAAATGATAATGATGACAATAATAATAGTTATAGCAGTAATTACGATGATAATAATTATAGTTATATAACTGTAGAATACTGCGCAATTTTAACTATTTGATTTCTTAAAACGAAAGAAAATCTGATTTAGTTGGTAAGTATCCAAGGAAAGTCGTTCAAACCGCGCGCCACTACCCATACTCCTTTGCGTGCGATATCGCTGCGTCAACTCTTGCAGCTTCCCGCCAAAAGATAAACCAAGGCAACAACTGCTGTCTGTACTGGGTGGGCCAAATGCCCTTTTCCATCCTTTTATTTTGAGTGATAACGACCGTGGAGTGGATTTTATGAAGAAGTTGGTTTGCAGTCTTTATTGGGATACAAAGTGAGTGTTAACAGTGTGTATATTTAAGATTATTATACTTTGTTGTTCAGCGCCGCGGCCCCCAACGGTAGTGTTTTGTGACATGTTCAGTGGCAGTTGTTCCACAGCCAACCCCTTTTATTTTCTGATGTTTTGCTCTAAATGGGAATGCCTTGTGAAGATTTTATGTTCTTTCAATAATAGGATAATGTTTGTCAAATTCTGATTTTCATATTTCGCAATGTGCTGATGCTCTTCTTATATAAATTTTGCATCTCCTGTATTTTGTTTTGTTTTATATTCAAATTCATGTTCATCTCTATTGTGCGTTATTGGTTTCTTATACGGGCTTGTTGTTTTCAGTTCGAATGCTTCTTGTGACTAGGCTGTAACGAAAATTAATGTGGAACTACACAGGTTATTCTGATACCCTTGAATTAAGACTGTACCAACATACTGCATCTAACAATAACAAAAGATACTAATACTAAAACTTATAAGAGTACAACTACAAGAGGTAATAATATTAAAAATGAAAATGATAATTGTAATCACAATAGTGATGATAATGACAGTAATTATTAAAACGGTAATAGTAATAGTAATTGCAATGATAATGATGACAATAACAATGACAGTATTAGCAGCACTGTTACTACAAATAATGATATTACTGTTACTAATAAATATAATACTGGTATTAACTATGATAAAAGTAGTACAAAGGATATTGATAATTATAACGATGAAAAAGATGGTGATTGTACTGCGATGATAATGATGATGATATTTAGAACAACAGTAATAAAGGTGGGAGGGATAGTGTATACATATTATAAAAGGGATAGTATTATTTTGAAAAAAAAAGTGTAAATACTTATAATTGCAACATCACAAAATTGTCTTTTCGCAGGCAAAATCCATAATCATGAGGGACGCTAAATATGTACAAAATGATTAACTCTTTAAACCTATTTCACTTTGATAAATGCATTTTTTCTGTTGCTATTATTATCCATTTTATCGATGTTTATTGTTTCCTAGCATATGGAGAGAGAGAGAGAGAGAGAGAGAGAGAGAGAGAGAGAGAGAGAGAGAGAGAGAGAGAGAGAGAGAGAGAAAGCATTCAAATCAGCGATCATTTTTAGAATTTGACAAATATTATATGGATACTAAATTGCATATTATACAAATGAGAGTGCCAAGGATATCAGATTCATAGATGTGAATGTAAACAAATTTTAACGGTCGCATTTCCTAGAAGAGAATACAGTGAACC
>NW_020871061.1:123766-133617 GCF_003789085.1 Penaeus vannamei
TCCTCTCCTCCATGTTCTCCATTATCCTTGAATTCCTCCTGATGTTCTTCCTGATACTTCACCTCCTCGTCCCCTTATCTCATCTCCCAGACTCTTCTCCTGCAACTTCTCCAATAGCCATCTTTACCAGTATTACCCGTTGATTTGATGTTTATACTAATTGTTAACTCATTTACCCTTTTTACCACAATACTTTACCATAGTGCTATATGACCTTAGATGTCTAGCACATTTATTTGTTACAACCATTAACCATTTTCTTTTTTCTCTTTTTCCTCTTTTTCTTTTATTCTTTTTTTCCTCTTTTTTTTCTTTATTCTGTTTATTTTTTTCTTTTTGTTTTTTTGTCCTTTTTTATCACCTTTTTGTTTCTTTTGGCCCATTGATATTACTGTTATGATGGAAACCAGAGAGTGTCATGTTTTGTATTTCACTTTTCTGTTGGCAGAAAATACTGATACATCGTCATTGACAAATATTAATACAAATATGCATGAGTTAGGAAACCTCATCAGTTCATAAAAATAGCTTTGGGTAACGACTGATTCTTTGTTAAAAAACATTTGTCCATAAGGCGGTGGATAAGAAGGTAGACGTAAGATCATCCCTTTAATTTGGACGAGTGTGCTTTTGTGGAACTAGAAAAAGTTAGTGGATGAGGCTGTTAAGATCTTTTGCCAGGTGGCAGAACAGAAAAGTCAGCATTATGTAAAAAAAAAAAGATTGATGTAAAATATGTTGGTTTATCAGTGGTGCCAGGTTTTTCAGTGAATTTGATGAAAATGTTGATTAATCTTTGGTCTTTGGTTATAAATTGTTGAACAGAGTTTATTGATGCTTAACAGATCTTCATTTCCTTGGGATATTTATTTTCTGAAGAACAAATCTGAATAGAATATGAATAAGATTTGTATGACATACATTACTTAATAGGGGTCAAGGACCTACTCATTTGACAGTGGATTGTAGTTTTACAGGACTGAAAGAAAAGAAAAAGTGATAGTTTTTCAACTTTCCTATCCAAAGAAGTCATTTAACCTGAGAACAGGAGAACCCTGGATTAGGTTAGATTAGCAAGTCTTTCAGATGTGAATGTAATGGGACATTACAGATTTCTCCACAATCATGGCTTTACTTTATTTTGCAGTGACATAAAAAAAAAATTTTGTCATGGTAAATCACTGTATGGGATTTGCATTGCACAGATTCAAAGTGAAATGCAATAAACATTATGGTTAAATGTGTTTATTATTATTTTTTAAAATCTTTACCTATATATATGTTTTATGAAAATATGCATGTAGTGTTATGTTATTTTATTTTATTTCCCTTTTTTGTGTGCAATACAGACTGTTTTAAGGCAGACTAATCAATGATTTCTGGTGCATTTTAATGTGGCATTTTGATCACACAAGTCCTATGGACTGGATTGAACAGAAGGACAATATATGACCCTCAGACAATAAGGCTTTTCTTCAGACACCCCAGGATGCATCCATACCAAGGGAAGATGGAGAACTGGCTGATGCAGAGTATATTGATCTCGCAGAAGAAATATATGAAGTGGAAACAGAGTCAGAGCCAGAGCCAGTCTTAGATTCAGAGCCAGTTTTAGAGAAAAATCCTGAGTCAAGCGAAACAAGATCTGATACTCCGGTAATTAGCAGGAGCGCTCTTGTGAAGATTGATGACTAACAGTATTTAAATAGATGCACATACTGATATTATGATAAGATCTGATATGAAATACAAAGGAATGAAAGCCATAAAAATAGTGCTGCTGCTGCTACTAACATGCTGTAACTAATGCTGCCTCTTCCTCTTCACTGCGGTGTGGAAACTATCATGGGATTTTTTTTTCTTAATTTCTCTGAACGTATCCTGTGTCCATTTCTTTTACAATGAATACCGTTACATATGATTCATGTGCCTTTGCAATCACAAGAAGCTTATGCCTAATTTATTAATCACTTTATTTTATAACTAGATATAATATGAAGAATTTGCAAATATCTTGTGTGGATGTAAACAAAATGGTGCAATCCCAGTTTTATTTGTGATGTACCAGGCTTTATCTGTCATAATTCCCTCTCCATGTACCAAATTTCGCTGAAATTGGACAGACTTTTTTGTCATTTGGTACCCTTTCAGTAGATGAAAATCTTATGTGCACTGTCCTAATTTCATTTCATAAATTGTTTCTGTAGCCCAGCATTCAGAAAAGATTTATAATGAATCATGAATCAACTATTTTTTTTCCTCAGTATTACTTATAAAGGAAAACTTTAGCCTGTAGCTTAACTGTTACATAACATGAAGATAAGTGATATGCAATGAAATTTCTGTTTGCATTTTCTCTTATACTTTTTATTTAATTTGCATGAACACACACACACACACACACACACACACACACACACACACACACACACACACACACACACACACACACACACACACACACACACACACACACACACACACACACACACACACACACACACACACACACACACACGATATATATATACACACACGTGTGTAGAAAGGTAAGAATGAGAACGATATCTTTCACAATATAAGAGATGTATTTAACCGGTTTGATTATATCTTCATCAGAAATATACATATACATACATATACATACATATACATACATATACATACATATTACATTACATATACATACATATACATACATTATACATACATTATATACATATACATACATATACATACATATACATACATATACATTATACATATATACATATACATATACATATACATATATATATATATATATATATTTGTGTGCCTGGATTGTAACTAAATACTTGTAAATAATTTGTAGAGAATGAGCTCCTCTAATAGATAGTTAGAATTGTTATGATATGTAGTTACAAATTCTACCATCAAAATTTCTGTGTGAATCCTGTGTTAAACCTGATACCCAGTTTCTAAACCGGAGCACTATATCAGTCTTACTTTTCAGTATATGGGATACCCAGAAATGAACCTTTTCAAAGAAGAATTCGAACTTGATCTTGATGATGAGAGCTTCGAGCAGATCCATGTGCCTGACTTCGGCTTTGGTCGCCAAGGGAGGTTCATTCATGACTTCAAGGCCGTAAGTTGTTATTTTTGATCATTGTTTAAAAGATGCTGAGGACCTGAGCATAGCACAAATTTTTCAGATTTTGTAGCAGATTTTTCATTTGGTTTGGTTTTTGCTTTACTGATTTATGATTGCTGATTAAGTGTTTTGTGAATTGAAAATATGATGTGTTTTATAATTTTTTGGAGTAATTGTATGAAATCATCTGTTTCTGTAATTTTCAGAACAAAACTGGAATCATTGACTTAACCTCCAAACGTTGCTTTGTGATGCCTCTTGACCGCAATCATGTTCTTCCTCCACGAACTGTGTTTGACCTTGTGAAGAAGATGTGGATGGGTATGATTTTTGTAATTTTCCAAAGATTTTGTCAGTGTTAGAAAAATATATATATTTTTTTTCTTTATCACATGTTTTTAACTATACTTCTGCACTATTATAGCTTACTGAAAAAATATTGTAGTGTTTTATGGTCAGTTCCTTGATATGTAAATTTCTTGTATTCTACCTACTGGTATTCATATTTTTACAATGATTTCTTTTCATATCAGGTTACTACAACATTGATACAGAGGTAGTACGTGAAACCATGCGTGTGGTTTACCCACCAGTTGAGGACTACGATTCATTGGGAATGTACATTGCCAAGGATTGTATAAACTTCCCTACCTATCGGTTGGAACGAGTTTACACCCCAGGTATGTCACTGATACTTATATCAAATTTACAGGATATCTTAAAATTTTCCTACAATTTTCTTGATTAATACACAAACTGTTTTTCTGTTTCAGAACTCAGGAAGCGTAGTGTAGATGCCCAGAACCAGGAGCAGATTCAGCTGGTTGAGTTTGCTGGCAAGAAGATCATCCAGTATGTCATTTCAGATCTTCATGAAGATACCCAACAGTGAGGGCCTTTCTTTTGACTTATTAAGTGACTGGAAAATAGTCAGTCTTGCTGCCCCTGCACTCACGCAGTTAAGGAAAATAATTGTGGACAAAGCGTAGTGTGAAGAAAATGAGAAGACAAGGCTTTTATTTTATGAATGGAGTAATGAAACCCCATAGTTACTGGATTTTGCTTTTCATGGTATGGTTTTACAGACGAGTAGTGAAAGGTGACAAGGAACTGGTATTCTATTAACTCATTTCTGTTGCAAAAATGTTCAAACACTCAAAAATGAGGTTTAAATTACATGATTAGGTGACATGCGAAAGAGGTATCCTTCTTAGATTTACCAGAATTAATCTAGAATGGTTGCAGAAGGTTAGTGAGTGTCGAGACGATTAAATTCCCAGGTGTTCTGTGAGTGAAGAGAAACATACTCAACAAGAACTCAGTTTGAATGAAGGTACGCCCTACATCACCTCTTTGGAGATGGGGATAGGACCGTGTTCAGGGAATTTCTTATTCCTTAAAATCCTCTGATCAGATGTTTAAAAATCTATAGGTAATATACCACCATTATTTCCAAGTTGCTCATATTACAAGTATTAGATTATGAATTAGAGATGAAATGATTGCTCTACTTGAGAACTGGTTTGTGGTTGATGCCATTTTGGTCTTACTGCCAATTATTTATTATTATGTGTTCATTAAGCAAAAAGGAAAAATGAAAAAAAATTTGACTAGTCAATCTGGAGTTCACTGATGCACATCCACCAAATCAGTGAAATCTCAAAGCATTTGAAATGTTGTATTGTTAATTTGCATTATGTAAACACAGATACATAAATATTGGATTGTTACATTAATTTTCAAAGTACAATAAGGGCTTCTGTTTTTCTGTTACATTTACCTGCAGTTAAAAAAAGAAATTACTACAATAGTTGAATTATGTTTACTTGTTTCATGTAGTTTTCTTCTGTCTACAGTATTAATTTGATGCTGTAGGATATGGGTGAATTATTTTTAAAAACTTGGGTTATAAAAAGAAAAAAACAGGGTTTAAGTAAATAAAGTACAACAACACTTGTTTAAAGTCTATCTTTAGTGTAATGCCAGTCTTATTTTAGAAGGGAAAAATTATAAATTGATTAGATGAAATATTCTGTATTGCCAGTGACAGGATTTTATAATGTGCAATGGAGTGATTGGCTTTAATCATGAGTGTTGGTTCAGTGATTATTTGGGTTATTAATAAGAATTTTGTGTAAGTCTATGTAGTGCCATTATTGTTGTATTCAATATAACTGGTTTTGATTTACTTTTAAGATGATGGAGCTATATATATAAATGTTCTACTGCTCCATTTCATGTGTTCTCTCATAATAATCTGGACATATTTATAACGAAGTTGAAATATAATTACCAAGAATTTGAAATACTCTATAGATATTTTAGTTATAAATGAGGGATAATATATTCTCTCAGGTTTTGTTTAACAATTTTTGTCACCAGATATAATGTCTGGCATGTCACTATAAAAGACATTATTTCATAACTGTATCTTGTATTATTTCATACTGTAGGTAGTCTTGACAGCATCAATTCTGATACCATTGCCAAATTTATCAGGATGCCTGGACAAGTAGTTGTTAAAAGGTTTCCATGAACAAGAGTATTAGGGTTAATTTAGTGCTTCTGCATGGACACATGTACCCATCTGACGACAATAAATAGCTGATTTAACAAAGCCAGACCAACTCCACTCCATACATGACTTACAGTATGATAGTCCTAAACCATTCCTTTCCCTATACAAGAGAGGGAGGAAAACTGTCTAAAGCTTTGCTCACTATACAGTGTTTTTGATTAATTAGAGCTAAGATTTGCCTCTTAACAATTGGACTTCAGGTGAACAATCTCCGGGAAAAATGTTTTCAAAATTTCTTTTTTCCCTCCTGTATTTATGTTTTCATGTGCCATTTTAGTAATAAAGGTATAATTAAAGGAATATACTGGTGTGTACATTTTGCAGAGCAATGGATTTGTATTTTCTCATTTAATCACAGCTGTTGTTTCTATGGGACATTAATGTCATGTCACCTGGAGGTTGAACAATGCTTTAAATGTACAGAATCTGCTTGTATTGGAGGTTTTTAAAATTATGTAGCTGACACTTTATGGGTATGTCAGTAACTAACTATGAAGTTGTATTTAGGCAGGGACATTTTGTTGACCAAAAATTGTTTTGTGTAACTAAATCAGGATATCAAAGCAAATGACAAGAGAATATATCAGTACACAAATTTTAAGAGATCTCCTACATAAGCACTTGCCTCCGGTGAGCTTTCATCTTGGAATTCTGAACACTGCTGATATTGTACTGCCTGACCCCATCCTTGATTATAATTTATTCATATCCCTGTAGGAAAAGACCCAGTACAACTCACAAAAAATTAAGCGTGTATGGGATTTTATACGATTACTCACTTTAGACAATCATTTTCCCCCTTAATTGAGAAAGTCAATACCCTTCTTGAAGATGTTTTTCATCATGCATGTAGCCCATCATTTTCCCCCTTAATTGAGAAAGTCAATACCCTTACAACATTGAAGAACTTCAGGGCATAGCAATCTTGTATGTTCAAACATTATCAATTTTTCCCTCTGTAGAGTATGGAAAGCTCAATAGTAATCACGTATGGTAAAAAAAAAACTAGCCATTCTGTACAGACTTGCTGTTGTAAAGCTGGGTCAAATTTAAAGCTTTTCATATAATTGCAGAAGTTAAAAGCTTCATCTTCAGTATTACTATCATTTTGCATTCCCTTTCCTTAGATCCTGGATACCATATCAATATCTTATAAGGCAGTTGCAGTTCAATGGTATAAACACAATGTTATGTATTTTTGGATATGTTGGAGAATTTCACACATGCACACATACACAAATTATATATATCTATCTATATATATGTTTAATCATTGAAATTTATATATATGCATGTATATCATTGGCTTGCCCTTGGTCTAATGAAAAGCTGAATAATATGGACAATTCTCCAGCTATCTCCTTGTATAGAGTATAAGGCTGCAGATTTAGATATGACATAAAACTGTATCAAGTATTTTGAAGTGCACCTCAATTCATGCACACAGATAAGAAATACGGCAGAGAAAGCATAAGTGAATTGTATCTTTTACAATGTAATCTGAAAAAACAATGCAACTCAGAATGCTTGAACTGAAGTAAGAAATGAGATGCCTCGGCTCTTTACATCAGGATTTTGGAGGCTCAAGTCATTTCACATGTGATAATGTTCACTGCAATATACTGAAGGAAGTCTATTATATCCACATTTTATATAGGTAGATACAAAATCATTGCAGTGTATATTTTATAAATGTCCCAACCTAATGTATAACTGACCCTAATGAAAGAGAAGATTTTCCAGATTCTATAACAAAATTATCTTGTATGTACGATGTGGCAAACTTGTTGAACGAAGAAGGGCTAAATAAATTCATACATTGCTGTAATTCTTTTCTTCCAGTCCAGAGAAAAATGTTTTACTACAAAAGTTTTTGTTTAGACAGAGAAATGCAAGATAGGTCAATAAACCTTGCACTTAACAAATAAAATATATATAACATATATTACAACCCATTTACAAGAATTTCAATCAGTAACAGAAATACTGGGAAAAATGCAGAATAATATTAAAAAAGGAAAAAGTGATTTGCAAATATTTACTATTGTTGTAAGAGAGCTTTTAAAGATAATGCAGCATTAAACGAACTCTGATGGCAACAGACTGTGCAATTAATCAGTCAATTATGAGTGAATCTTAGACATTATTGATATTGCTACTGTGTGAAACAAATAACATTGAAATGCTAAAGGCATACAGCTAATGAGAAATCTTTAATCCATCCAAAGATTGGACTATTTCAATTTTCAGCCCATATAGTGGTTTGGCTTGAAATCTGTGCCACTAGAAAGAGACTATATATAAAAGTTTCTTAATAAAAATCTATAACAATTAACTGTACATCATACAATAATTTCATTGCTACAATAAAGCCTTTTTATAATGCCATTTTTGGGGGAAACTATGTTCTATTTTGAATATACCACACTGAGATAAACAGTTGAGTGGAATCTCCATTACATATTACAATTTTTTCCTAAATCCTTTTGGTTTTATAATTATACTTATTCAAATCTCCAGCTAAAAGCATCTCGTCAATTTTCTGTATCAAATATCAACAGAAGCAAAATTAGGGTTTATGGCATAACAAAAAGGCATTACTGTATTATATACCTGACCCTTGTTAATTATCAAATGTGTGATAAATTAAGCAGGCCTCTTTATCATATATCAAATATAACATTAGACTAGGAAATTACTCTCTCATAACCCACTTGCTGCCAGGGGCAAGTATGCTTGGCACATTTTAGTGGTTATTCCTTTCACATTTCCCTCCCCCCTATCCCCCACATGAAAGCAACCTTTAAAATCACAACTCTGAATAAAAATAATAAAAAACAACATCAGAAGAAAACTAGCGTCACTTATCCCCCCCATCAATATTTTTTTCTCACAAAAATCAAAATAGAAGAACATTGGACAAAATGATTATTCACTGCCACCAAACACCTCCTTGTCCTTTATCCTTTGCCACATACACACTCTTGGAAAATAAATTTAGAAACAGAAAAAAAAAAAACATATGGTAAAAATAGAATGTTCCAGCAAATGGGTTAACAGACACAAAGTGAAAGAAATCATAAGATGTAGCAAAAATAATTGGTCCTATTATATAATGGATGTATTATTTTGGCTGATAAAAATCTCAATTGTTTAACATTACAAAACAATACTAAATTACACAAAAATGCTTAAAACTGAGAGGAAAAATGGCAGATATAACAAAATTCATAATAAAAAAAAAAAAAAAAAAAAAATTCAAATAAATTCTTTGAAGGAAGATTTATAGTCATTAAAGAAAGAAAAAGAAAAAAAGCTTCACATGGAGCATTCGAAGCCCGTGAAGATCCACTTGCGTTCGAGACAAGCACCAACCCCAGTTGTGATTTGCTTGAAGACCGTTGGATACCTTTGAGGATTTGAAAATAACTCTATTAGCACTATAATATTATCAATATTTCTGTTAAAACAGAAAACAGAGAGGTACTAAAACTTATTACAGAAACTGTATTCAAATCTGTTCTATTAGGAAGAGGTCATATCCAAGACTCACTCATATTCAGAGACATTTAAGACACCTGAAACAGAGAGCTGGACTAGCATCACGTGCCTATTAGCATATCATTGTTGGCTGTGGGGTGAGCCAGAAAATGGCGATTGCCTGACAGTCACGAGATGCCAGTCAGGCTCTCCATTTAAGGTGTGAAGTGTTTCTGAATATCAGCAATTGTATCAATAGGCCATTACAATGATTTAAAATTAACTTGCATATACTGGTTTGCCAGTATATCATGAAACTGAGAGAAAGTTAATCATGACAATTTAAAAACTTGTTTAGCAATATCAAAAGATTTGTATAAAAATCTATCATTACGAAGTTGGTAACTTGTAATTGCAAATAAACCAAACTCATATACTTACTGGTTTAACATTGTTTCTATGTCAGATGGACGGATTTCCTTATCAAATTGTTGAATAAATGACCAGATATAGTCAACACTAGCTCCTTTAGGATGTATGTGAAGGAACGTCGATGTCAGACCTGACGAAAATGAATAAAAGATCTTGATACAGTTCAGAAAATTTCAATTTCATAATCATAACTCCTAAGATATATGTTTACTTTTGATAATTTCA
>NW_020871061.1:146217-148717 GCF_003789085.1 Penaeus vannamei
TAGTTTCGGTTAGGTTAGGTTAGTATAGTTTGTTTGTTCGTTAGCTCTCTCTGTGGTGTGTGTGTGTGTGTGTGTGGTTGGGAGAGAGAGAGAGAGAGAGAGAGAGAGAGAGAGAGAGAGAGAGAGAGAGAGAGAGAGAGAGAGAGAGAGAGAGAAAGGAGAGGAGGAGGGAGAGAGGAGAGAGAGGAGAGAGAGAAGGGAGAGAGAGAGAGGGAGAGGAGAGAGGAGAGAGAGAGAGAGAGAGAGAGAGAGAGAGAGAGAGAGAGAGAGAGAGAGAGAGAGAGAGAGAGAGAGAGAGAGAGAGAGAGAGAGAGAGAGAGAGGAGGGAGAAGAGAGAAGAGGAGAGAGGGAGGAGAGGGAGAGAGGGAGAGGGAGAGAGAGGGAGAGAGAGGGAGAGAGAGAGAGAGAGAGAGAGAGAGAGAGAGAGAGAGAGAGAGAGAGAGAGAGAGAGAGAGAAGAGAGAGAGAGAGAGAATTGTGAAGACTTTTTTATGTTTTTTTAACAAAGGTGTGTCTTGGCCTAACTTAAAATCCATTAAATTATGGGTGATCTGATCATGATCCGAAAAAAAAATATTTTAATGATTACCCCTCTTGCTAAGACTATTATTATGTCTTCGGACGCCCCAGTGTACATGAGAAAGAGATGATTTTAATGTAATTCTTTAAGTGTGAATATTTCTTTTGCCTCAGTGACCCTGTTGCCTTGGCGGTGGTATGCGCTCTGTGGGTGCTTCTAGCTCATACATTTATCTAATTATCAAATTAATTCTTTATACATTTATCTATTTACCTAAATATTTATTTTTCTTTATTTTCTTTTTCTTTTCTATATTGTATATTTTGGCTTTCGTCTCTAAACTCCCTCACCCACCCTTTCTCCCTCATTCTTCCTCTCTCGCTCTCCCCTTTTCCTCTTACCCTTTCTTCCCTTCCTTCCCTTCCCCTCCAACTTCCCTTCTCCCCGCTCGGATAGCCGTGTAAATAATAAATGTGCAAAAACTGACGGTCTAACAACTTAAAGTGTACTTGACTCGCTCACATTACGATGATTAAGACGTAAATTGCGAACGAATAGACGAATTGCCGAAACACAGGGAGTAAGAGTAGCAGTAACAATAATAATAGTTGTAGCAGTAGTAGTAGTAGCAGTAGTAGTAGTAATAGTAGTAGTAATAATACTACTATTACTACTACTAATAATAATAAATATAATAATAATGCTAACAATAACAACAATAATATTAGTAATAGAGATACTGGTAATAATAGCAACAAAAACAATGAAGATAATAAACACAGTAATGGGAATAACAAAGCTAGAATGTCTTTATGCGTTAGAATGCCTTTATGTGTTTGTGTGTGTGTGATGTTACCAACTATCACCATTTTCTGCGACGGTTAAGACACAGATAAAAGGAGATTCGAAAATAAATAAACAATAATTAATAAAAAAACAACAACAACAGGAAATGGAAGAACATACAATCAGTTCTACCAAAAAGGACCACACAACAAACACACAAATATCTCGAAAACACAGCGCATTCCAAAAGAAAATATACCTAACAAGCATGCAATTTAAGTCCAACAGATGTCGCCTAAGTCTACAGAGTGCTAACATGTATGGAACAAGTTTAGCTGATCCTATTACATTAGCTCTGATCCAAAACCCAAACATCTTCATTACCTAAAATCCATTGAGTCAACATGTGCAGCGAATGTGCACCAGAGATGGCAACATCCGCTACGCTCTCCTCACCATCATATTCAACATTGATTCAGGAAAGAGAAAGAGAGAGGGAGGGAGGGAGGAGAGGGAGAGGTAAAGAGGAGGAGGAGGGAGGAGGAGAGAGGAGAGGAGGAGAGGAGGAGGGAGAGGGAGGAGAGACAGGGGGAGGGAGGGGAGAAGGAGAGAGAAGAGAGAGAGAGAGAGAGAGAGAGAGAGAGAGAGAGAGAGAGAGAGAGAGAGAGAGAGAGAGAGAAGAGAGAGAGAGAGAGAGAGAGAGAGAGAGAAGAGAGAGAGAGAGAGAGAGAGAGAGAGAGAGAGAGAGAGAGAGAGAGAGAGAGAGAGAGAGAGAGAGAGAGAAGAGAGAGAGAGAGAGAGAGAGAGAGAGAGAGAGAGAGAGAGAAAGAAAAAAAAAAGAGAGAAAGAAAGCGAAAAAAAGAAAAAAGAGAAAAGAAAAAAAAAAAGAAACCCAATTTCATCCTAACTTTCGACATCCTCTCGCTCTATATTCCCCGACAAAGTGAAGGTACATTTGGAGATGACTGATGAGATAACACGGATAAAAGAACCGCATGAATTAGTAGGTCATAACAAGGGATTCCGAGGCGCCAAGACCGGAATGTTGATTGTGGAGGGCAACCACTCCCTGCCGCGCCTCGGAAATTGTTCTATGTATATGTGAATGTGTATGAGTATCTATCTTCTTATCTATGTATCTATCTATATATATGGGTGTGTGAGAGAGAGAGGGAGAGAGGAGGGGGGAGAGAGG
>NW_020871061.1:156217-158717 GCF_003789085.1 Penaeus vannamei
GATGACATAGGCGACGATGACGATATTTGGATGACATAGGCACGAATATGACGGTGGATGACATAGGCGACGAATATGACGATATTGTGGATGACATAGGCGACGAATATGACGACGATATTGTGGTGACATAGCGACGAATATGACGATATTGTGGATACATAGGCGACGAATACGACGATATTGTGGATGACATAGGCGACGAATATGACGATATTGTGGATGACATAGGCGACGAATATGACGACGATATTGTGGATGACATATGACGACGATATTGTGGATGACATAGACGACGATATGACGACGAATATTGTGGATGACATAGGCGACGAATATGACGATATTGTGGATGACATAGGCGACGAATATGACGATATTGTGGATGACATAGGCGACGAATATGACGATATTGTGGATGACATAGGCGACGAATATGACGATATTGTGGATGACATACGACAATATGACGATATTGTGGATGACATAGGCGACGAATATGACGATATTGTGGATGACATAGGTGACGAATATGACGATATTTGGATTAGGCGACGAATATGACGATATTGTGGATGACATAGGCGACGAAATATGACGATATTGTGGATGACATAGGCGACGAATATTGACGATATTGTGGATGACATAGGCGACGAATATGACGATATTGTGGATGACATAGGCGACGAATATGACGATATTGTGGATGACATAGGCGACGAAATGACGATATTGTGGATGACATAGGCGACGAATATGACGATATTGTGGATGACATACGATATGACGATATTGTGATGACATAGGCGACGAATATGACGATATTTGTGGATGACATAGGCGACGAATATGACGATATGTGGATGACATAGGCGACGAATGTGACGATATTGTGGATGACATAGGGCGACGAATATGACGACGATATTGTGGATGACATAGGCGACGAATATGACGATATTGTGGATGACATAGGCGACGAATATGACGTGTGGATGACATAGCGACGAATATGACGATATTGTATAGGCGACGAATATGACGACGATATTGTGGATGACATGACGAATATGACGGTGGATGACATAGGCGACGAATATGACGACGATATTGTGGATGACATAGGACACGATATTTGTGGATGACATAGGCGACGAATATGACGATATTGTGGATGACATAGGCGACGAATGTGACGAATGACATAGACGAAATATTGGGATGACATAGGCGACGAATATGACGATATTGTGGATGACATAGGCGACGAATATGACGATATTGTGGATGACATAGGCGACGAATATGACGATATTGTGGATGACATAGGCGACGAATGTGACGATATTGTGGATGACATGACGTGACGACATAGGCGCGAATATGACGATATTGTGGATGACATAGGCGACGAATGTGACGATATTGTGGTGACATAGGCGACGAATGTGACGATATTGTGGATGACATAGGCGACGAATGTGACGATATTGTGGATGACATAGGCGACGAATGTGACGATATTGTGGATGACATAGGCGACGAATGTGACGATATTGTGGATGACATAGGCGACGAATATGACGATATTGTGGATGACATAGGCGACGAATATGACGATATTGTGGATGACATAGGCGACGAATGTGACGATATTGAGGATGACATAGGCGACGAATATGACGATATTGTGGATGACATAGGCGACGATGACATAGGCGACGAATGTGAAGATATTGTGGATGACATAGGCGACGAATGTGAATATTGTGGATGACATAGGCGACGAATGTGACGATATTGTGGATGACATAGGCGACGAATGTGACGATATTGTGGATGACATAGGCGACGAATGTGACGATATTGTGGATGACATAGGCGACGAATGTGACGATATTGTGGATGACATAGGCGACGAATGTGACGATATTGTGGATGACATAGGCGACGAATGTGACGATATTGTGGATGACATAGGCGACGATGACATAGGCGACGTGACGATATTGTGGATGACATAGGCGACGAATGTGACGATGACATAGGCGACGAATGTGACGATATTGTGGATGACATAGGCGACGAATTGACGATATTGTGGATGACATGACGAATATGACGATATTGTGGATGACATAGGCGACGAATGTGACGATATTGTGACATGACGACGATAATGATGACGATAGATGACATAGCGACGAATGTGACGATATTGTGGATGACATAGGCGACGAATATGACGATATTGTGGATGACATAGGCGACGAATATGACGATATTGTGGATGACATAGGCGACGAATGTGACGATATTGTGGATGACATAGGCGACGAATATGACGATATTGTGGATGACATAGGCGACGACGACATAGGCGACGAACGACATAACGAATATGACGACGATATTGTGGATGACATAGACGACGAATATAATGACATATGACATGACATGACGAATGTGACGATATTGTGGATGACATCGACGATAT
>NW_020871061.1:178717-191281 GCF_003789085.1 Penaeus vannamei
TTCGCTAACTTGCATTCGTCAGAACTTCGCAAAATGCACTCGTATACAACATGCACTTCCCGCAGCGCCAACTTGTTTCCCAAGAGCGTCTACTTCCGTCTCCTCCAAACTCCTTCTCAGGGCCTGTCAAACCTTGAGACTTCTTACCATTATCTTAACTATGTATATCGACGCTAATGGCAACTTTCCATTCGGTGTTGTAAGACGAGAGAGAAATGATAATAATAATTACACGCGAGACAAAAAGTTCGCTCAACAATGTAAGGTCAGGTTTGAAAGTTGTCGAGATAGATGGCGCTTTGTTAATAGCGTTCGCATTCCAAGTTTTGTTTTAATTACTGAAAGCCTTTTGACATTCTCTTTCAATTTCTTATTATTCTTATTATCATAATTATTCCTGGCGTCGTTGCTGTTATCACTGTAGGAAGAGTACGTTATTACTGATGTCGTTATCGTTATCATACTTATCATCATCATTGCCAATACACTACCATCATCAATATCATCATTACTGTTCTATTATCATACGTGACTTGCTATCCAACTTCTCTTTACATTTTCCCTCAACATTCAAATCCAATGATCATCGCATTAGACTAAAACCCAGTCATATTAGGTCATCCGCCCCTTCCCCTTCTTCCCCAGAGCCAGCACAGATAACATTGCAGCGAAGGCCCCGTGAAAATAGGGCTTCACGTGTAGGGAGAAGGGGACGCCGCAGGGGTACACACGCCACTTGGCAGGTATGCACTTTTTGTCCCAGTTTCACCCGTGAAAGGAGGGGAAAAGGCAGTCGTGGAGAACGTATTGCAGAACTGCGATCCCCGTCTTCCTCAGCCTTTCTTGGGAACTGCATCTAAGCACAACAATACACATGACTCATCTGCGAGACGCGCATTGTAATGATGTATATACTGTAAAAGGTATATGGAGATTGCGACAGTTATTGCTTTCTTCTGTCAGATGTGAAAGAAACCATTCGTAGCAAAAATACCTTTAAACATTTAGCTCACATTTAACGTCTCAATCGCATGCAAGCATATGCATACGCACGCATATACATGCCACCATTAGAGCAGCGTGTAATGAATACGAAGAGGAGGTACGCAAACATTCTACTGAGCACGCATGTACACAAGACGTCTCTTCGTTAAATTATATCTGAACGGGATATTTTTTTTCTTCATAATTATCATGTATATATATATATATATGTGTGTGTGTGTGTGTGTGTGTGTGTGTGTGTGTGTGTGTGTGTGTGTGTGTGTGTGTGTGTTGTGTGTGTGTGTGTGTGTGAGTACATGTAGAAATGAATACATACATACGTACACACAAAGAGAGAGAGAGAGAGAGAGAGAGAGATGGAGAGAGGGAGGAAGGCCGGGAGGGAGCGAGGGCGCCAGACAGAAAGAAACAGACAGACAGAGAAAAAGAGAAAGACTCAACCTTCATTCACCTTCCCTATAGCACAGGTGTTCCGCACGAGCGTTCGAGCCCTGTATAGCGAAGCGCTGTGCCTACCCATGGCATTGTCACGAACGGGTGCCATTCTCAGCCAGGAACTTCCGGTCAGAGCACCCAGTCCGCTCCGACAAAGGAACATTGTGAGTCCGACCTGCGCAGGATGTTTGTTGCCGGCAAGCTGTCCACTGTCCATATAATAATGTTTTTTTAAATGTTAAATCTATTTGTGATGTTAGTCATAAATTTCGCTTTTATAGTAATAATGTGAGTGGTTCTCGATGCACGGAAGGGAACGTAATAGTGTATAAAGGGCTTTGTGGACTTCAAGAACGGATGGCCAGTGTGCGATAATGATGCCCCTAATGCAATTTGGAATGCTCGTGTGATGTCTGGGAAATTAAATTAATTGTTGGCAAGTGGATGGCGATCTTGAGTTATATACACACACCTACGAACACACATATATACATATATATATATATATATATATATATATATATATATATATATATATATATATACAATGTGTGTGTGTGTGTTGCGTTTGTGCTGTGTATATACATATATATACATATATACATATACATATATATATATATACATATACATATATAATATATATAATATATATATATATATATATATACATATATATATATATATATATATATATATATACATACATATATATATATATAATATATATATATATATATATATAATATACATATATATATATATATATATATATATATATATATATATATATATATATATATATATATATATATATATATATATATATATATATATATATATATATATATATATATATATATATATATATATATATACACACACACACGAATATGATAAGAAACATCTTGCGACAGAAATTCCCGAACACTAATGTATTCCACTGTTAGTAACGGGGGCGCTTGCGAAAGTTATCGCCTACGTGTGGAAAGATTATCCTGTTTGGTTATACTGATACAGTGCCATGACGCGCGCCTGCGCTGGTAATGAAGCGGCGATGGTCAAGGACTATGAAACTATTTATTTTCGCTCTTTTCTTCCTCCTCTGCCATGAGCTTTGTGTGGCCGCTGCCATGGGGTGTGCCGCCGACCGTACATTTACGACGCGGTCAGTTCATTATACCTAACCGTACACTGCGTACAGCCCGCAATTAATAGAGAGGAAAAAGTGTGATGTGACTACGCACTTCCCTTCACCTTTGGCGCCGCGCGGCCTGGATTTCGTCCCTCACTTCCCACATTAAGACGAAGTGACACAGAATATTAAACGATAGCGATGAAGGAATATATACAGTCGTATGCAGGCACGCACGCACGGTCAAGGGACGCGGTAGTGAATGCATAGAGATGCTAACTCTGTTTACAGGTGAACGTTTTCCATGGCCTCCACGTACGGCCATCGGAAGTATCAGGCGCCCTGGGACTCCTCTTTATGCTGCTGTGTGTACTCGGTCCGTGATCTGGTGGTCCTTTCGTATATTTCAAGAGGAGTCGTGCGCTGGGGGAATCCGAGAGGGGAAGGGGGAGGCGACGGGCGGGGAGGAGACGGGACAGGAAAAACGAGAAGAGAAAGCGAAACACGGAAAAAAAAAGATGAACTAGAAAAACAGAAAGGGGAAGTGAAAAAAGTGTAGATTAGAAAGAAAAAGAAAAGAAGAAACATGAGGTTGGAAAGTTATTAAGAAGACTCTGGTTGAAAAAAAAAAAAAAAAAACGAGAAAGGAATCTTCCAAGAAAGACGAAGAGAAAGTCAAAGGACAGGGAAATCCAGGAGGGAGAGGGAGCCCCAGGAAAGAGAGCAACAGGGGGAAGAGAGCCAAGAAAGGTGTCAATGCTGTGGCAGTGGGAGGCTGGGGAATGTGGGACGACCGCCGCTCAATGCTACTTTTACTGCGAGCTCCCTGCCCGCGCCTTCACCTGTCGGAGTCACCTTGTTACCTGGCCACTGCCTGTTGCCTCCCACCCTCCCTTGCCGCCTCTTTTTTCATTTCATTTCCCTCTACTTGCTTCCCCTCCCCTCCCTTTCCCTTCCTTCCCTTTCTCTTTTCTTGTTTTTCATTAGTTTTCCTCCATTTCCCTCTCTTCCCATCCCATCCTATCCCATGTTATCCTATTCCAACTTACACTATCCTATCTCATCCAAACCCATCTCTTCCTTTCCCATCCCATCCTAATCCTTCATCATTCCCTCCCTTTTCCTCCTTCCCATCCCCACCCTTACCCTCCATTCTCTCCCTATTCCTTCCCTTCCCATCCTATCCCATCCCATCCAACCTTATCTCTTCCCTTCCCTTCCCATCATAATCCTTTACTCCCTCCCTTTCCCTTCCTTCCCACCCCAACCCTTCATTCTCTCCCTTTTCCTTCCCTTTCCATCCTATCCAATCTCATCCAACCCTATTCCCTTCCCTTCCCTTCCCATCCTAACCCTTCATTCCTCCCTCCCTTCCATCCTAACCTTTCATTCCCTCCCTTTCCCTTCCCTCCCCCTCCCTTCCCTACGCACCCACAGCAGGCGGTCGATGGGTGGGGAATGGACTCTGGTGTTCCGAATAGGTTTACAGTCATTATAAGCTTCTCCCATTCACCCATTGTTGATTTAATGTGATCATTATTTAATTATGGAATTATCCCGTACCTCTATACATTCGTTGGGATGAATGTAGGTTTTTGTCGTATTGTGTTTTGGAAACTAGGGCATCCGTTTATTCAATGGGAAGCAGAGGAGGTAAAGAACTGTATTACGAGAGAGGGAGGGCGAGGGAAAGAGATCATGCATATACGAAAGTTCCTCTTTGTTCACGGGAGCAAGACGAACTCGTTTCACCGACATAGAATCATTTGCATGAGAATGGGGCGTCATAACTAAGGCAAATAAGGCAAATGGATACATATGTTGATGTTTGGCTATTTTCCTACTTTCAGAGTCTTCCGATACACGTGTGTTGGCCTCATCAATTTAAAACATTAGCCTCCAACGTTACCGTCATAGATAGTTTTCCTTCCCTTTTAAAACATTAGTTTAACCGATCTCCCGTTTCCTGGCGGTGGAAGGATGGCCATGCTTTAGTTTGATGCCTTCGTGATCGGCAATCGATTTCCTGCTGTCTTGTGTCAGGTAATTCGCCTTTCACTCACCCGGCGATGCCATTTCCCTGGCAACTCCCCTAACCCTTCGTCAGGCCTTTCCCCAGGGCCTGTCACACTTTCTCCCTTTCCCTGTCAGACTCTCGCACTTCAACCCTGTGTTTTGTTTGGGCTTTTTCCCCCTTCTCCTGCCAGTCCCCGCGGGCCAATGTTATGTTTTCTTATTCTCTGGGGGTGTTAACAGCCCTGCCAATCCTGTTCTTTGTCACGCCCTACTTCGCCCCTGGAACTCCCGCCATAATGATCAGCAGTTTCCTCCGCGTGCGATCCAACCTTGGTGGTCGCACTGCCACTGGTAGAGTAAATTGCAAATCATTACCAAGAAGAATATCTCGCGTCGAGCAAAGCAGCATGACTTCACAAGACAGTCTAAACCATTTAATCTAGTATCTGCAATGACATTTCATGCCCCCTTCGACACAAATTGCGACGGTGTGCTTCTTTTAGACCCGACGCGGAAGGTCAAAAAGCTGCGCTCGAAATTGCCGCATTGCCACATTCCCTTTCTGCAGCTCAGCCATTGTTTGTAAACACTGCGCATTCACTTGTTGACTTAAGACAGAAAAGGGTTCACCTATGTTCACGTATTCGGCTTCCTTCCATGAATCCTCAATTTGGCTGTTTCTTCAAATCTTTCTGTGTGTCTCTTTCGTGGGGTGTGTATTTTTATGACTGAAGTGAGAATCCAATGGCGGTTCCACGCTATGGTAATATCAATCTTGAAACAAATAAAAAATATACTAGCTTAGCAAGTCGAAGCAAGAGTCCACATCTACGTGATTAAAGAATCTAAATCCTTCGTGTCAAGCGTATAAATTTCTTCACTTGGCTTTCACAAAATCTTAAAAAAGAAGTGAAGCTTATGAATACTACAACAGCGTAGCTTTCCTCTGCCAGCCTCCTCCTCCTCCTCCTCCTCCTCCTCACCCACACTCGAATATCTCTTAAACTCTCCAAATATTTTTTCCCTCGTCCAGAACGCTATTCTAGAAATGGAGTATCACCCTTTTGTGCGTAGTTCATCCGGCTGCAAATTCGAATAAGAGTTCTCCGTTCGTATGTCGTCATCAACGTGTGGGGAAAAAAGGTTGACTGGGAGTTGCTCGAACGGCCCGGATCAATACGGTTTAGTGATTAGGTGGAGAAGGACGGCGTTTTCGTAGAGCCTGCGGATTTTGTGAATGAACGCGGGGCCATGAACAGCTTAACAGAGAGGCCAATTGGGGGATCCTCTGTGCCTCGTGATTTCGATACAATTTTCACTCCTGCTTGATCACTTTTTTTTTTTTTTTTTTTTTTTTTTTTACTTTTTTCGCTTTTATACAGTTTTCGCAAGTAACTGTCACTCTCTTTCACGCAAAAGGTGATTTAAACAGCGACTTCCCATGAACTACCCTACCCCCCCCCCAATCCCCACCCCCCGAAATATCCCCATGTCCTCAAAGTCTATTCTGTCTATCACCGAATCGCGATCTTCCCCTCTTTTTCCTCCTGCCGCCAGGGGAAAAACGAGAGAAGGTCAGGAGGTCAAAACCGAAAGGTCAAGGTCTCAAACATCTTAGTTAGGAGGTCCTTAAAATAGCACAGGCAGGCCGCAGTTCCACGCCGGTCTTTGCCTGTGGCCGCTGCTGGTGCTTAGGGAGGGGGCTGGCCGGGGGGGGGGGGGTTAAGGGAGGAGGAGGGGTGGGAGGAAGGGAGGGGAGGTGTTACGAGAGACGAGAGGCGGGAGGAAGGGAGGGGAGGTGTTACGAGAGACGGGAGGGGAGGAGAGGAGGAGGGAGGGAGGGGAGTGTTAAGGGAGAAAGAACGGGGATATGACAATAGGAAGAGAAGAAAAGGGTGGAGATAGCAAGGGGAGGGAGAGAGAGAGAGCGAGGCGTCAAGGGAGAAGGGAACGCGACAAAATTACGAAGGGCGAGATGTTGAAGCAACAAACGCAGGGGAAGGGGAAAAGTGCGAGGGAAGGGAGATATTAAGGGAGAGGATGGGAAGGGGGGTGCGTCGGATAGCTGGAGGGGGGGGGGGTGCGTCGGATAGCTGGGAGGGGGGTGCGTCGGATAGCTGGGGAAGGGGGGAATATTAAGCGTAGAAAGCCAGGGAGAACAAGGCTTGAAAGAGGGAGTTGATTGAAGAAGCCGGGAGAAATGGAGGGCGGGGGGGAGGGGAGACTTCGTTATTCTGATGATGATCACGATAACAAATCGACGGAGGAGTCACGCGAAGGTAATCAATTTGATTCTCTCGTCTCTCGTCTCTCTCTCTCTCTCTCTCTACTCTACCCTCCTCCTCTTTTTTTATCTCTCTTTTATTATCGGTACTTCTTTCCCTCTCTCCTCTTTATTTATTTCTTCCCCCTCTCTCCTTCTCTTTGTTCCTCTTGCCTCCCTCCCTCTTTCTCTATTTCTTCCCTATAACTCCCTCCCTCTTTCTCTTTTATTCTCACTCTCCTTCACCCTTTTTCTCCACTTCCCTCTCCCTATCTGCTGTATATGTTAATAAAGGTTATTATGATAGACTAATAATGAAAATAATGGCTTAGTTACCATCTTATCACGATTATCATAAAAAGTCGTTACTACTGCGGGTACAATAATAATTTTCATCAAAAATGCAGCTTTTATCATCACTACCATTCTTGCAATCATCTTCTCCTTCACCATTATCAACACCAACATAGCTACATCTTCATCATTATTATCAAAATATCTGGTAAAGGTGTTACTGTTATCGATGCGATGGTCAATAAGATCAGTCATAAATATGATGATGATGATGATCTTATCGACGACAATAATGATAATGATGATGATGATGATGTGGTGACCTTAACGAGGACAATGATGATGAGGACCTTAACGAGGATGATGATGATGATGTGGTGACCTTAAAGAGGACAATAATGATGATGATGATGTGACCTTAACGAGGACAATAATGATGATGTGGTGACCTTAACGAGGACAATAATGATGATGTGGTGACCTTAACGAGGACAATAATGATGATGATGTGGTGACCTTAACGAGGACAATGAATGAATAACGAGGATGATGATGATGTGGTGACCTTAACGAGGACAATAATGATGATAATGTGGTGACCTTAACGAGGACAATAATGATGATGATGTGGTGACCTTAACGAGGACAATAATGATGATGATGATGATGTGGTGACCTTAACGAGGACAATAATGATAATGATGATAACAGTGATGATGATGATTATAATGATAATGACCTTAACGACGACAATAATAATGACGATAATAACAGTAATAATAATAAATTAATTATGAGCATGATAATAATAACAATCTTAATAATATTTTTATTAATGACATAAATGATCATAATAACAACCCCTCCCTCTGGGTCCTTAGGGATCGGCCACTCACGAAAGGACCGTCGCGGAGACCCCGTTGACAAGTCCTTTACCTCCTCCGCTCTCGGGTTCTGTTCTTTTATTTTCTAGGTCATTGTTTCGAGAGATAAGAGGGAGGGGAAGAAATGACAAGATTTTGTATTATTAGGAACTGAAATTGCGTCTCGGGTTTGCGTTCATGCCGTGGTTGAGAGGGGCGTGTGCCTGTCGCTCTCTCTCTCTGTCTGTCTGTCTGTCTGTCAGTCTCTCTCCATTTCTCATTCTCTACCTCCATTTCTCTCTCTCTCTTTCTCCTTCTTTGACTGTATGTCTCTCAATCTCTCCCTCTCTCCTTCGTTGTCTGTCTGTCTCTCAATCTCTTTCTCCATTTCTCTCTCTCCCTTACCCTCGTTCTTGCCATATCATTTGTGTTTGCTCTTTACAATCGTTTTTTTTTTCTTCTTCCTCTTTTTTCTTCTTTTTTTTTTCTTCTTCCTCTTTTTTCTTTTTTTTTTCAAGAATGAGGTGCATCGACGGAGGTCTCAGGTTCCGTAACCCGCCCCCCTCCACCCCGCCCCTCCTGCAAACTTTGGGCGCCATATCGGAGGCAATTTATCTTCCTTCGATGCGGCGTAGATTGATGAAGCCGTCCTCCTTGCGATTCATGGCGTGGTCAATGTTGATTTACCCCCCTCCTCCCCCCCCCCCTTTTTTTTTTTGGGGGGGGGGTGTTCTTTCATTCAGCGTACATATTTTGAACGCGGGACCCGCCAGCACTTCGAAACGACAATCGCACGTAACGCATTTTTTTTTCTTTTCTATTTTTTTTTTTTTTTTACACGCTCCGGACACGTGTTATATGACGCTCTCAATCTTGAAACCTGAGTCGGTGAGAATTAATTTGTCCGATTTTTTTTAGCTGGACTGAATGGGCTGCAGCAACAGTCTTGTCCTGGAATCAATGTTTTTCACGTCCTCCCATTCTGCGCTTTATGGCCCTTCGCTCTCTCTCTCTCTCTCTCTCTCTTTCTCGCTCTCTCCTCTCTTCTCTCTCTCTCGCGCGCGCGCTCTCCCTCTCTCTCTCCTGTCTTCTCTCTCTCCCTTCACCCTATCTCCTTCTCTCTGTATTTCGTCCTAACCCTTTCTCTCTCCCTTCCCCCTCTCTCTTCCCACCCCCCTCCCTTTCCCCCCCCCCCCTCTCTCTCACTCTCTCTTCCCTCTCTCTCTTTTCTCTCCAACTTCCTTCGCAACGCGATGGCGAGTCCCTCCAGATATTCTCACGACAACCTCAGCCAGATGATCTTCGCTCGTAAAGAAGGATTTGGTGGCCTTTCGAGCGAACACCGGGCAGTGTTTCGGGCCTCCTAAATCCATTTTCCTTTTTCTCCCGAACTCACCTGCCAACCGCTTTATATTCCGCTGCCTCTGAGCATTTCTCGCTGTCTCTGTCTGTCTCTCGCCTTTGCTCTCTCTCTCTCTCTCTCTCTCTCTCTCTCTCTCTCTCTCTCTCTCTCTCTCTCTCTCTCTCTCTCTCTCTCTCCCCTCGCCCTCGAGACACCTGCCCCTCGCCCCGCCCTCGCTCTTAAGCCTCTAGTCACTGAGCCAGTCATGTATCTGCTCTCCTCGTCCCTTTAGCTATCACGCTCATGCGACGTTTCCGACAGGTAAGTACTGTTTATTTCCTGTTCGTATAACCTTCCATCGTCATGGACTGGATTCATCGTCTAGGCGACCGTAATTCAACAAAAGCATCAATACAGACATTATTCCCCATATTCTATATCAATAAAACAAACAGAAAAAGTAAAAAAGTGAAAAAAATAAATACCTACACCACAATCCCTTTTCTTCGCCCATCCATACTCGTTATTTCAGCACGTGCTAACGAGCCCTCTCCTCCCTTGCACCCGCCGCCGTCTCCTGTTGCTGCCAGAATGCCGGCGGTGGCAGCGCGAAGGCTAAGGCGCTTGACGTAAGCCTCTCAGCCCAAACATAAATATATATCGAGACAGAGACACTCCAGCTGATATTGTTTCTCCATCATTCCCGCGGTCACCTTTTCCCCCGTTCTTCTTTCGCTCTATACCCATTCGGTTTTGCCTAACAGACATCCAATTAAAACTTTTAACAGTATACCTGAAGTTATGATCGTTTTCTTCGGCTCGATCGGCAGCGGCACGTCATACCTCATATGTGGCCGAAAAACCCCTTCAGAGGGCACCGATCTATAGCCTGGCGAGGGCAGTCATCATCCTACGTCACTCGCGTTGCACACACTCACCCTTCCCTGCTTCCCATATATCTTTTATTTTTGTTTATTACGGATGTTCCATTTGCTCGCGGCTCGTGTACAACCTATTAATCAGCCGCTAATGCATTTACATTTTGATAATTTTCCCTTTCCATTCGTTAAGGATTATAGACTACAGATCCGATCCATTAGTCAAACACATATCTGCATTTCATATTTCAATCATATTCATATATTTATCCCAACCTTCACAAACACGCGCACGTACCTTCTCTTTCTCCCTCTCGCCCTTATCTTGTTTGGAGGGTTCGATCCACAACGTAAAAAAAAAAAATAACCTAAGAAAAGCAGGTTTGTGTACGTGAAGGCAGGTTCCCACGGGGCTTTACGCTGCTCCAAGCTACATCTCAGACTTCATCTTGAGGTGTATGAAGGACAGACGCCAAGATCAGTTGGTTTTCCTTCACTCGCAACAAAAATTTTCGCATAATTCTAACATACACTCAACATTTCCCTTCCCTTTCCCCCTCAAAAAATATCAATAAACCTCATTACTCATAAACAATTCATACAATATCGGGAAGGAGAGACAGAAAAGAAATACATTCAGAATACACAAATACAGATAAAAAATATACCAACCAATATCGGGAAGGAGAAAGAGAGAGAGAAAAAAAAACTACGCACAGAATATACAAATACGAATGAAAATATCTCGAAGACGTAAAGAATGTTAAGAAAAAAATATTAGAACTCTATTTAAGCTTAAGGAAGCAGTGAGGTACAAGAAGGCACTGATGCTTCAGGAACCGCATGACTTCACGTCCTTAAGACCTACGCAGTGGTTTTTAATGCCTTTTGATTTACTCTGAATAATTTATTAGTATTGGGGAACTGCATAAAAAAACGCATTTAACCTTGGAAGGGGAGAGAAGGGAGCGGGGAAGGAATGGGAAGAGTAAGAGAGGGAAGGAGAAAGAAAATAGAGGAAAGGAAGTATGGAGGGACTGACAGAGGTAGATAGACAGACAGCTAGGAAAGGAGGAGATGGAAATGGGATATACGGAGGTAGTAAGAGGAGAGAGCGAGCAAGACAAAAAGAAAGAAAGAGAGAGAAGGGGAGAGATCGAGCGAGACTGAAAGAGAGGGAGGGAGGGAGGGAGAAAGAGAAAAGAGAGAAGGGGGGAGGGAAGCGAGCATGACTGAAAAGAAAGAAAGAAAGGGGGAGAGAACAAACGAGACTGAAAGAAAGAAAGATGAGAGAGAGAGAGAGAGAGAGAAAGAGAAGAGAGAGAGAGAGAGAGAGAGAGAGAGAGAGA
Source organism: Penaeus vannamei (assembly GCF_003789085.1). Lineage (NCBI taxonomy): Eukaryota > Metazoa > Arthropoda > Malacostraca > Decapoda > Penaeidae > Penaeus > Penaeus vannamei. The sequence goes on from NW_020871061.1 coordinate 190,298, forward strand.
GAGAGAGAGAGAGAGAAGAGAGTCAGACAGACAGAAAGAGGGGAGAGACCGAGCGAGACAAAAAAGAAAGAAAGAGAGAGACGACAGAAAGAAGAGGCTGGCTTGCCTTAAAGGAGAACCTTCCTTTCTGTATAGAAAAGGATTATACAGTCACTGAAATGAAGGGATCAAAGAGACAAAAGGATGGTAGATGACCTGGAAACGAAGGCATAATGTGAAAGGAAATAAAGCGGGAGTGGGAGGAAGGAAGAGAAGAGCGAGGGTAAGTGCGGGCAAAAGAAAGAAGGGAATGAGAGGGAGGGAGGGAGAGCTCGAGGGTGTGTGGGAGGGAGGGAGGGAGGGCTCGAAGGTGGGTGGGAAAAGGGAGGGGAGGGAGGGCAGGGGGGGGAGGAGGGTCGAAGGGAGGGAGGGAGGGAGGGCGGGGTGGGTGGGGTGAGGGCGGAGGGAGGGAGGGAGGGGGGTGAGGGGGGGAAGGAGGGCTCGAAGGTGGGTGGGAAGAGGGAGGGAGGGCATGAGGGTGGGTGGGAGGGTGGGTAGGGAGGGCGAGGTGCGAAGAGGAGGGCGTTCTGGAGGGGGGGAGGAGGGAGGAAGGGGTTAGAGAGAGGGTAGGAGGAAGGGAGGATTAGAGGGAGGGAGGGTTCGAGGGCGAAAGAAATAGGGGAATGAGAGGGAGGGAGGGCCTCAAGGGAGGGGGAAAAGTGCGAGAGAGGAAGGGAGGGAAGGAGGGAGGGAGAGAGGGAAGATTAGAGGGAGGAACGGAGGGTGACAACTGAAAACGAAAGGAACAAGCAAGGCGAGTCGAGAATTGCGAGGGAGGGAAGATGGAAAGAATGAGAGAGAGAAGAATGAGAGGGAAAACAGCAGGTAAAGAGCAACAGAGAGTACGAGGGAGCAACAAGGAGGGAGAAAAGAAAAACTGGAGATTGTGAGAGAAGTAGAGACAGACACAGAATGAGGGGAGGAGAGCTGATAGGAGAGAAGGAA
>NW_020871061.1:196850-199350 GCF_003789085.1 Penaeus vannamei
AACATATTTACAAAATACATATTAATACACTTACATATGGTGCATACATGTACAAAAGATAGATGGTCTGGCGTCTATGGTCCAATAGCTCATGCCTGTCTGTATTTTCTTGTGTAGACAGCGCAGGATTTTTTTTTTTTCTTATTAATTTGCTATATATGTACATATACATATATACATGCAAAAATACATATGGTAAATATATATAATACACACGCATATACACATACATCTATACATACACATATGCATATGTATGTGTGAATATATATATATATATATACATGTGATGTGTGTGTGTGTGTGTGTGTGTGTGTGGTGTGTGTGTGTGTGTGTGTGTGTGTGTGTGTGTGTGGTGTATGTGTACCTGTGATATGTGTTTATAGGTATGTATATATGTATGTGTGTGTATGTGTATGTGTGTGTGTGTGTGTGTGTGTGTGAGTGTGTGTGTGTGTTCGTGTGTGTGTGTGTGTTGTGTGTGTGTGTGTGTGTGTGTGTGTTGTGTGTGTGTGTGTGTGTGTGTGTGTGTGTGTGTGTGTGTGTGTGTGTGTGTTGTGTGTCTGTGTGTGAGAGAGAGAGTGTAGAGTGAGAGCGTGTGTGTGTGTGTGTGTGTGTGTGTGTGTGTGTGTGTGTGTGTGTGTGTGGTGTGTGTGTGTGTGTGTTGTGTGTGTGTGAGTGTCTATGCGTGTGTGGATAAAATTGGTTTGTCTATCACAAAATATAATTCGCCAAGAATGTGTACGCTTTCTTGGACAGGAAAAACTGGAAGCAATTACTTACCTTGTTAGGAGCTGGTCTTTGATGTGTCGGCCACAGCGTGCTAACACAGTTCGATAAACATATCCTCGATTTGCACTATCACCTGGCTTTTCCCTTTGAGGAGTTTAATAACGAATGCGCCACCACAAAGTAATATATTTTTCATAGTCCTAGAGGGAAAATAGCAAAATGTCTTTAAAAATAACTGAAGAGTTTATTTCAGGGAGAAGCACACACAATTATAGATCAGTCAGAAGTGTTCCTATATTTTTTTTTTCGATTTTTCTCTCTCTTTTTCAGCTGTTGATCAATACAATTTAATGCGAGCGCCGACAGAGTTCTGTTCAAACTAGCAGTGAAGTCGTTCAAAGGGCGGTTGAGTGTACATAGCGGTAGTCCATAACGATAAAAGTTTGCCAGTGAGAAAATTCGTAATAACAGTCAATGATATTGGAAACACGATTGCATAAGGACGTTTTAAAGAGACAATGTTCACTTGTTTATATAATAGTGCCCCCCCCCAAAAAAAAAAAAAAAATAAATATATATATATATATATATATATATATATATATATATATATATATATATATATTTACATATGACATTTCGTTGCAAATACGAACGCCAAAGCAGGTTAATGTTTTAAAACCGGCAAAATTGTTTAATTTACGCAATGAACGTCAAACGCAGGCCCCATACGCTGTCCATCTATGTCATAACTAGTAATCGGAAATCTACCTGTACGTAACTTCAGCTTTAACACACTGACTGCATCGACGTGACAGCGAAATCAGAAATAATGTTTGGTGTTTGGCCCCCGTTTTATCACCCGGATGAATAATCAACGCCATATAAAATCTGTATGAAAGGGACACATATTGCGAATACATTCATACGCCGTGTTGGTGTTTTCGTAATTTGATGACTAGGGTTATAATCTTTATTGCTTTTTATTACCGTGGTGATCTTAGTTTTAAGAGTCTGCAGTGAAACTGTCGACGCTATGTCACTGTTTATATATCTATATTTGACATTAATTATGGGGTGAACTTTTATCTCTTTCTTATATTGTAAGAATGACTACTTAACATTCATCATCATTATCAATGTTAGCATACAATTATACTGATTATCATGTGTTATCGCGACTATTATTGATCCTTATCACAGCATTCCTCAACGGAACTTGATGGTGCATCACAGCAGTTTAGAATTAGCACAATCCCCTCTCATGAATGAGGAGCATGACCAATTAACATGCACAATTTGCACTGACAGACATACATTCTTGGGGTTGACGATGTAGGCCTACACAAAAATGTTGACTCAACACGCCCGGGTACACAACACTCACTCAGTATGTTAGCCCAATAAATTTGATGCTAATGCCCTATCGCACAGGTAACGAGCATACACAAAATAAACCCATATCGTACATCCGATCCCTGCAAACACACTTCACAAGGCCCCTCAGGACATACAAGGAAATCACAAGCACTTGCACAAGCTGGCACCTCGTCGCATCCCTTTGCAGCAAGCACACAGTCACGTCCCGTCCCGCACTCCTTGGCTAAACACGGCAGCCATGCTCTTGGAGTTAGCACAGGGAGCCTCACTTCTATGGTCAAGAGTCATCAGCATGTGCGGGTCAATACTAGCAAGAGCCTCGTGGCTGCTTGTCGTCATTTACTCTGCACAAGTAAACAACGGCATTTGTCTCTCTCGCCTCCCACCT
>NW_020871061.1:204350-209350 GCF_003789085.1 Penaeus vannamei
GCAATTGATCAAGTTTTACCGATCATTTGCAGACACGAAATGGAGTCTGAGGTAGATGCAGCTGCTGTTGGGGATGAAGCTTCCATTAATTTTATTTCTACCGCAGACTTTATTTATTTATTTATTTTTGTCAGCACATTTCTAGAACTTTGAAAAGGAATGATGCTTAATTAATTAATTTTATTTTTTATTTTTTTTGCTTTGAAAAGGATGATGCTTAATTTTTTATTTTTATTATTTATTATTTATTATTTTGTCAGCACATTGCCAGAACTTTGAAAGGATTGATGCTTAATTAATTCTTTTATTTTATTTATTTATTTTTGTCAGCACATTGCCAGAACTTTGAAAAGGATTGATGCTTAATTAATTCAGTTTATTTATATTTTCATTTATTTCTTTGTCAGTACATTGCCATGCTTAATTAATTAGATTTATTTTTGTCAGCACATTTTTAAAAGGATTGATGCTTAATGAAAGTCTCGGCTAACGAAGCTGAAGAAGACTCGGTGCCTTTGTAACAGCTGATCTCGCTCTCTATTTTTATACTTTGATCTGTTTATGAGTAATGTTCTATTCAACACATGACGCTCCTTTTACAAAATTTAGGTTTAATTACGAATAATAAGATAACGTTTGTGCGTGTTCGCTCTCTCAAAATTGGTTATGGAAACGAAAGTGATTAAATACATATTTGTTGCAAATAACTTTTTTTTCAGTTTGGAAACTTTGTTCCTCGGTTTGGAAATTTGCTGTTCTGAATTTGCAACAGCGGCAGTGACGTAGAAGCAGGTCAGTCTACATAATTTTAATACATTTTTTCCTAGTCATAATCCTTTTTTCCCTCATTAAGAACGCGCTACAGCTAATAATAATCCTTCCTTTTCATTTGTCTGTTTCAGCACACAATAGGTATCAAAGAGTTTTATTTCACCAACAGTAATATTTGGAATTCTTCACCCAATATATTTTTTTCATGATCTGCGAAATTTCAAAGCAAACTTTCTATTCTGATTTTCTTTTATTTATTTATTTATCTTTTTATATATCGCTCGAGCAGCTCAACACGCACGACTGCAGATCGGGCATTGCATCGATCTCTATTCGCAATGGACTCGGACATGGACATTGCAGAAGAGTGGATAAGGAGAAGCACATCAGAAATGTTGCTGAGGACGTCGAAGGCCACAATAAATACCTCTCGTCCTGCCTACTCCGAGAAGAGTAATAATGACAAGAAAATAAATGTGCCAGACGTCAAAGGTCATACTCCACTGAGAAGAGTGAATGCCAAGCCCTCCCCACAGGTGTTTGCAGGTCGTCAAGCAGATGGTCAAATTACTTCACTTCTTGAATATTTTTAGCAGATAATTTGAGTCGAGGCACGGACGGTTAGCACAGATGTTAGTTAGTTGAGATTCGCCCATCAGTGTGGACCTTCCTACCCTGACTGAAATTAATACATTGGCTGTTACATGTTATATGGATCATCCGTTGGTAGTAGTACGTTATAATATATAGTATACGGAGATTGTTATATATTATAATATACGTACCTGAATATATAAATATATATTGTTATATTTAGGTTGTTTCATGTTATATCGTATGCAATATAATATGTTTCTGCCATATATCATATCTCATACATACATAGGCTGTTAAGTTATAATGATCATTTTGTGGGTGTTATATGTTATAAGAATCATGTATAGAGTGCTATATGTATAAGAATCATAATCGCCTTTTATTTGTTACAAAGAACATATAGCAGGTCGCTCTCATATTTTTTTCCCAAGACGTCCGGTAACCTAATACCCATTCTTTGGGGTCCGTGCGAATCACCCACGGATTCGCCATGACTTGGATTGGCTCGATTCGTTTTACGGAAACGGGTGCAAAGACTTTGGACGAATCATGCACTGGGATGATTCTTCATGAATTGAATCAAATTGATTTGTTTGGTGTAAACACAACTTAGGGAATCCATGCAGAATCATTGCACTAATAGCAAACCTATTTCCTGGCACTGGAGGTGTTGGAAAGTGTGTTAGGGCATGCGCAGGAAATTTACTGTGAATTCAAGAGTATGTTTATCAACACCTGAATGGACTGGACACTGGGAAGATGTGCCATTCAGAGTCACAGCAGTGCAACACCGTTAATATCAAGGATCCTGACCGATGATGTTGCCTCCTTATCTGAGTCTCAGGAGACCTTAGTGGTGGCTTTCTAAGCATTTAGCAATAAGACATAGCCCTTGGGTGTGGCGGTCTCTTGAAACAAGACCAAGATCCAGGACTTAAGGAGTCTGCTAGGAAAACTTGCTCAGCTGGTACACATCTGAAGGAAGGGCATCGAATTCATCCAGAGTTTTACACGATTTAACTCCAAGCTGTCGAAGCAGGAAGTTGACACGCTTAGCGATAGGAATCATCTCTCTTGTAGAGGGAACAAGCTAAATGTGTTAATAGCCCTGATATTGCTTTTTCGATCTAGAGCTTCGGAATCTCATCTTGATGTTTTATTTTACAACAGGTACTTGCGTCGGCCCATGGGTGGATTTGCACCACCGTGTGTCCATAAATTCACCTTTCCCAGTGACAACCCCATGTGGAGGAGACCTGTATGACGACCAAGAAAGTCGTGACTTGGGGCGAATCGCTCGAATCTACCGCGAGGAAGCCGAGAATGGCCGGACCGCTGCCTGGCTTCTCGCCAAAGCCTCTCATTCCTGGAAACTAATGGTGGATGCGGCGATGCACCTTCGTCGGCGTTAGTCCATGTGATTACGTGGATGATTATTTTTTTTTCAGGTGAGTTTGGGCAACCATATCGATTTTATTACTGTTGATAGTTATATTATCTATATTAATTTATGACCATTTTAATCTTATTATAATCATGACTAATAACTGTAATGTTAGTAATGATGACTCAAAAATGGCTAAATAAAACTTTTGATTTAAGACTTTTTCCATGCGTCCGGAAACGCTTCCACAGATGGTATCTTGTACACATTAATAGATTCGAAAAAAAATGTTTTCATAATCTTGTTCTAAAATATATCATCTATTTAATTGTAAAATTAATGCAATTCACATCAATCGTGAGAGTGCTAAAGATAACAAGCTATATCTGAGCATATCGCAAATAAATGCTTTGGTGAAACGAATTTCCTATGAAGTCCTTATCGGATGTACTTTTAAAAAATATATCATCATTAATAATGAACTTGAATTACAATATTTATACATAGATAATGATCTGCAGAACATATTTGCCCGAATAATACAACCTGTTTCTCGAATATATCACAGCCTATAATTATGTAGCACACACGTGAATGTGCCCACGCATACAGAAAATATATGTATACACACACGCGTGATACAGATCTCTATATAAGTATTTTTGTCCCTGTGATGCTCTGCAGGATGTGAATATACAAGGTAAAAAGACGAAAGCAGGAACTACTGAAATATAAAGGAATTAAAGCAGCAAAAGTAAAATATGAAAAAGAATGTGAAATACGAGAATACAGTGCGCGGGGCTGAGATTAATGGAGGGAACGAGGAAGAAGTCAGAAAATGTATCATGAAAACACGAGACTAAAATAGAGAGAAAGACGAAAAAACCGACAGAGCTGTATTTACGAAATCCTTCCTTCGCGAGATCTATTTCCACCAAAATGCGAAAGCAAAAGTAGCAAGAAATGGACATTAGGGATCCGCACACAGATGTATTTTTACTTACCAAAAGGTTTTCGGTAAAAATAACCCATTTTATTTTCTCTTCTTACGCACACGCACAAACTCTATGCAGCATATGTGTTTATTTTAAGACTCGCTAAATATATGCAAATTCCATGTTATACTTTGCTGACAAGATTAACTTGCTTATTGTGTGTCGTTTCTGTCCCTGTGAAGATAATACAGACAGCGATATTAATGTATATATGAAAACATAATTTTAAAATGCAGGAAGACAGATAGTTGTCATTACTAATACATTTTTGAAACAAGGCCGTGTAATTGCCATTCTTAGATAATTTGTGAGGATATTAAAAGGTACTCTAAGCCAAACGGAACATTGGATTATAAAGTTTCCTTTTCTCTGGAACGAGCACATTACATTAAGCCATATCATTTATCTTTTGAGAATTAAATCTATATTTTTTCTAAAGTCGACCAAATCTATCTTTACAAAAATCGAGACTTATCGGTATCCTAACAGGTGCAGTGTCAACTCAGTTTAAGGCAAGTACTTATAAAACCTTTCGTATATATATCTATTCGTTTCCTATTTGTTGCCTTTTGAAATTGCTCATTCTATACATAATGCATCGTCTGCTAGAGCCAATTCTGAAGGCAGACTGTCCGCTCGTTAGCGACCCAAAAATTATTTCACCTCTAAGGATTTTTATTTTCTTATTTCTAGGAATATCTGTACTCGTAATGCATGGTATTAGATTTTCTCGGAAATTTCGTGATTTCAAAGAAACGTCAAAGAAAATCAATTCTTTGATACGAAGAGAGAAGTATTATTCAAAGTCGAGCTTTACTCCAATGCTTTGTTGTGCTTATGGTAATGTTGAATGAGTTTCCCATAATGCATTGGAAGAAAATGGATACCGTGATTAATCCAATAGTTGACAATAGAACAGGAACAATAATAGATTCTAGGAGAATTATTACAATGGATTTTGATTCTTATGTATATAAAATCACATATGATATCAAATCATTATAAATTACGAGAAAATGATATAGCAAAAACAGGTGGGGGGAATGCTAAAGAAAAATGAACAATGATAACGATGGTTTAGAATAGAGATCTATGCATTCACGTCAGCTGTTTTCTAATTGCACATATTTTAGTTTAAAGATGATTCAGCATGCAGACTGCAGACTAATCTAGACCCAAGATACGGCACTAAATATGACACATCTATGTATACATCCGCTCCCCCCCCCCTTTATCTAAATAGCTATGCATGA
>NW_020871061.1:214350-231850 GCF_003789085.1 Penaeus vannamei
CCGCTTTTAAACTCTTCCAAAAAACATTCGCCATAAACATAAAGTCGGAGGGCCGCTTTCAAACTCTTCCAAAAAACATTCGCCATAAACATAAAGTCGGACGCGAACACATCAATAAATATCTCACAGGCAACGTAAGAAACAACCTTAGACACTTATTTAAGGTCAAGACGCGCAGACAGGACACTGCGTATATAGATGTACTTAAAGACCTCAATGATACTCTTGTCACCACGCCAGAATACAAAGCACACCTACTCAAAGACAAAGTTCCACTCTGTCTTCACGCAAGAAAACCCTATTACACCGAACATGCCAAACAGCTGCCACCCACCCATCCCGACTGTTGATATTCGGACAGAAACTTCTTGAGTCAATGGACATAAATAAATTAACTGATCCCGACAAAATCACTCCCTTCTTCCTTAGAATCTGTGCCCCCATCCTCCAAACCATATTTACACAATCCTTCAGAACACCTCTCTCCCATCTTTGTGCAAACGTCACACCTATTTTCAAGACATGTGACCGGACTGACCTACCCAATTTGTCGCCCCTCTCTCACCTCTATCATCTCCAAAATCTTCGAACATGTCATACACAAACACGTAATAAATCATCTTGACACAAACAACATATTAATCGACACACAACACGGATTCCGACCCAAACGATCATGCGATTCCCAACTCATTGTTACTCATCGCGACATTTCTAGACTCTTGGACAAACGCGACGTTAAATAGGTCGACGCAATAGTGTTAGACTTCGCCAAAACCTCCGACAAAGTCTCCCCCAAAAGACTGGACACCTCTTCACCGAATTAAAGTTTTTCTTTCTAACAGGACCCAACGCTTTCTTCTTAACGGTACTGTTTCTAACTCTGTCTCTTCTGGTGTCCCCCATGGCACCGTCTTAGACCCACGAATATTCTTACTGTATATAAATGATCTCCCATTATCCACCCTTAATTCTACAACTAGACTGTCTGCTGGCAACACCTTTATCCATCGACCAGTCATGACTCTTGACGACTGCAGACTTCTCTGGACTGACCTTGACTCCCTTGTGCAATGGGAAGCCACATGGAAAATTAATTTTCGACCTGATAAATGCAAAACCATAAATCGGCCCCAATCACCCATTAAATTTCCGAACGTAATCAGCACGCAATTACAATACAATATAATGCTGACATAAAACTGGGTTTCTTGAGGACACTGAACATATAGCTTACAACACTCTTGTCTGTCCAACGCTGAAGGATTGTGCAAGTGTGGGACCCGCACACACAAAAACATTAACAAACTGGACAAAAAATTATACCGCAGCAGCCAGGTTCATTGCGAACAACTACACTAATAAAAAACTCCTGGCATCACAACACAAATAAAACAACAATTACACACGACCCCCCTCACTATGCGTAGACGAGCACACAGATTAACAACTGAAGACAAATTCCAAGACAATTGAATCAAGACTTACTCATACACGCACAAGCAATAGACTTAATACACACTGGCAAACGCTACATCCAAAAATACACAACTAATACCTTACTACGCTTACAGACTCTCAATACTCATACATTATATTATATATATATATATATATTATATATATACATATATATATACATATATATATATATATATATATATATATATATATATATATTAATGTGTCTGTGTGTGTGTGTGTGTGTGTGTGTGTGTGTGTGTGTGTGTGTGTGTGTGTACGTGTGCGTGTGCGTGTGCGTGTGTTCAGTGTGTGTGTGTGACACTCATAAATACAACAGATATGTGCGTGTGTAAATGAATACTCACTCTATATGTATATAGAGTGAGTATATATCTGTGTATTTGTGTGTGTGTGCACATGCACACACACACACATACATACATATATGTATATGTATATTATATTATGTTATATTATATTATAATATATATATATGTATATATATATATATATATATATATATATATATATTGTGTGTGTGTGTGTGTGTGTGTGTGTGTGTGTGTGTGTGTGTGTGTGTGTGTGTGTGTGTGTGTGTGTGTGTGTGTGTATGTGTGTGTGTATGCACACACACACACACACCACACAATATATATATATATATATATATATATAATATATATATATATATACACACACACACACACACACACACACACACACACACACACACACACACACACACACACACACACACACACACACACAACACACACACACACACATATATATATATATATATATGTATATATATGTATATATATATATATATATATATATATATATATATATATATATATATATATATATATATATATGTATGTATATATATATGTATATATATTTATATATATATATATATATATATATATATATATATATATATATATATATATATATATATATATATATATAGATAAATAGATAGACAGAGATAGATAGGTAGATAGATAAATAGATGGATAGATAGATATGTGTGTGTTTGTTAGTATGCATGTATGTGTGTTTTTACATGTAAGGGAGTGAGTATAAACATGTATATCTAACTACAATTCCAAAGCTTTGTTGATCCCGTTACAGCTGATACTGTACCGCAGTTGCACCCATCCGAACACAGCGAGGTTTGTTTACACTCGAGTCAGCTGATCACTCCCACTCCAATCAGGTACCAGTACTTACATTGCAGAGGTGAGGGAATTGCATAGATAATTCTTTTCATTCGGGCTGTAAAAGAACAGACTAATCAGAGAGTTGATATTTAAGAATTTAAAAGGTTTGTAGATATTCAGAGGTCTAACGAATTGCATGCTCTGTTGATTTTTCTTTTCCTATTAACCTTGAAAGTTGTTTTGATCATTATTGTCACTGGAACTGGTCGGCTCTGAACAAATCTACTCAAAATGAACAGTATATCTTAAGAAGTAATTAATTTATTAGTTTCTCATAGCCATCCTACCTTCCAAATATTATTACTTGTTTCAATTATTCATCATGTAATATGCGTGAATCTAGGTAATTTTCATTACAAATGGCATAAGTGAAAGAGTAAATTATTTACTTCATTTCCCTAATAGAGGCTCCATACCTGGACCTCCACCTGTTCAACATGGACTTATTCATCGCATGCCAATTGATGCAATTTATTTTCTTCATTTTTGACATTACTCTTTCCCTACATAAATTATTTCATACATCAGCATGCATAGTTTTTCCCTTTGTGAATGTCAATAGATTTTTTTGTGTGAATGTTTGCCAAAGTGTAATGTCTTGCATAACTTTCTTTATGTCAACTTGTGAAGGAAACGCCATAGATAAAGATTGACTTTACTGTCATTCTATCCATTGTAGGCAAAGTTTTCCTTACACCATATGGCTGTGAGAAACTGAAACTATACCCAGTCTATTACCATTATATTTCTTAGTAGTAGGATTGTGTATCTTTTGTTAAGAAAGTTTCTTGAAGCTAGTTTGACATTATCATTTTCCTAGAGAGTTTATGATTTAATGATAGTTAATTATTGTCACTTATGTCTCTAATAATGTAGTAAAGGTATAAGTGAGAAGGAAAATTTTCACAATGAAAGAAAGGTATGTGATTGAGTTTGATGCATTTCTGATGAAGATTTCATCAAACCCAATCAAATATATCTCTTGCACTGTGGAAATTTTCTTTTCATTTATATCTTTTTCTGCATTTGTTGCAGGGGACAAATAGTTCATCTAAAAATAATGCTTTGTAAATTGGATACAAATTGTCCAACATATGGCTTGCCAGCTTGTTTCTCTTTCAATGTTTGTGTACTGTAATTTAGTTGTGAAGAAATGCTGTAAAAGGTTAGTTAATATAGTAATTAAATAAACAACCATTGAGATGCTTGGCTGTCTAAGGCTCAATTCTTAATCAAAGTAATACATGAGTAAATTATCAATACTTATGTAGAACAAATGATTGGTGTTAATATAAAAAGAGTGTAATAGTTTTAACATCTCTTCTTCAAAATATAATTACCATTTATAAATGCAGGAGCAAATAAAGAGTCAATTCCAGATACTAAAAAAAAGAGGTGTACTTCACTACATAGGTAATCAACTTGTATACTAATTTTTCAGAAATGAGTGGTGTACAAGGCATCATTGTATGTGGAGAAGCCTCAGAATCAGAAGAGGAGGAGGAATTTTGTGCGGCAACGGCAAGAGGACACAAAGGTAATATTAATTTTTATTCAAACCACCCATTTTCCTGGTATAAGAATGATGAAACACATTTCTAAAGGTCTGTATCCAAAATGAGTATTGAATGATGAAACACATTTCTTAAGCTCTCTATATGTAATCTTTAATCACTTGCTGCTAGGGATGGCATGTGCATACATGCCATGCCCACTGTGTGTTTAATTTAGTAATTGTAATTGATGGCTGAACAAGTACTAAGTCACCGATGAGCCAAGTACGAGAACTACCTGATTCACCTGTTTACCCTTTTCCATGATTTTCGATAATGTTTTCTAGTATTTAATAATGCTGTTATTAATGTCAATAACAATATAGTAATTATGATGTTCAAAACAAAATAACTGTCGATATTAATAGCATTAGTAAAAAAAAAAAAAAAGAGTTTTCCTGCTCTTTCAAGGAAAGGTGAGGTCACAAGATCTACTAATTGACTCCTTTGTGGCTAAACACTGGCAGAGCCATATATGTACAGAAACATTTAACAAAACAATACTAAAGAGAATGTAACATTTTGCCATTGGCATTGAGGTAAATAAAATTCTTTTATGTTTAGTAGGTTTCCTGAAATTTTAGCAGCATAGTATTGTTTTCCTGTTCATCCAATGACTTGCATATTCAAAGGAGTGTAAAGGAGGATATCGGAAATTCATATTCGGAATTCTTTCTTGTGTTTTTTTTTTTTTATAGAAGAATAATCATTTTACCATAGTCTGTGTATTTATTATAATTTGATAACATTGTCCATATTTTATTCACATATCAAATTTTATCATTATCTTTATTTTCTAATAGTAGCCTAATTTGCATTCAAGTTGAGTGCAGTACCCAATGGGACTAAAATGTTCTATTCATAAATAAAAAGAATGAATTAATTTAGTTGCAAATGTATACATAGAGACACAAGGACAACAGAAAAAAAGTAAAAGAAAAATGGCTTTTTAAGAAGAGCTAGTAGTTATATAAAGAAAAAGTTAATTTATTATAATGTTTACTCCATTAGAGCTTTGAACAACATTGAAGATCTTTTACAAGTAATTCTGTGAATTTGTTTCTATTGTAGCATCATGATGTTAAAATATCTGCATAACAATGGCTTTTTTAAATAGCCAAAATTTATGTTAATTGACATTTGAATGTTCTCCTCATATTATCTCTATTATCACATGTTCACCATCATATGATTTTTTCTTCTTTTCTGTATGATATTTCCTTAAGACTTTATTTATCAGTAATGTGTAGCCTATATGTCTTCCTTCATCATCAGCATACTAGGTTGTTCATATTTTACATTTACATTTTATGATGTAAACTAGATGTCATATTTATTGTAAACAGGTACTTAGCAGATATTTATTCCAGGTTTGACTCCGAAATCAGGAGGATCCACAGACACAAAGGGTCAGCTCAAGCCCCCTGAACCAAAGCACACACAAAAGCAACAGCGACCTCAACAACAGCAGAAGAAAGGCCACCAGTCTTTGTTGCACCAAAAATTATGTGAGTATATTTGGTACATAAAATGTTCTGAGATTTTTTTTCTTTCACATAATTTTTCAGTCATGTTTGTGAGTTATTATGACAGTTCACTCTAGGCCAAGAGCAAGACAACGTGTAAACACCTCACATTCAAGAAAGGTAAGAGAAAACAATAATAAATGCCACATACACATTACCTTTCTTGCACTTATATCAACACTCATCTTTACTCTCACTTCATGCATGAATCCTTAAACATACACAGCCATCCACGAATCAACAACACAGCACTCGCACATCACAAACAAGCACTGACCCGCTCCACTCCCTTGCAGCCCTATGGTACCCCAATACACATTGAACAAGACAAATAAACACTCCTGGCATACCATCTTTCTTCTGCTGCTCCTTTGTGGTGATGCCGGTGCTAATATTAACCCTGGCCCTTACCGCCTCAAGTACCCATGCATAATTTGCAGGATAATTGGGGCCAGAGGGCCATGCAGTGCAATAACTGTTGTGAGAGATCCAAGCATGCTGGCTGGTACCATATCAGCTGCATTGGCTCCTTCACATGGTTATGCACTGAATTAGTTATTAATAGTGTTGTTTGGATCAGTGACGGATGTGGCCTCCCCAACTTCTTGAACTAGTTTTTCACATCTTTTCCCATCACATTCTCCAACTCCCACAACATACTCCATTCACACGACATAAGCAGCACTGCCTTACAACATGTTCTTCCTCCAAACTCAGTCCACATATCATACACCCACTACCTACATCAACATAAAATAAAGCATTCAACCCCAGTATATCCTCACACCAGACTTTCATCCATATCACTGAGCTCCATAACCCACTGTTCCAGGCCTTCCATTGACTCCTGGTCCCCTCACTCATCTAACACTCATCTTCCAACTTTGGCCTTTCCCTACCCTTCCCCTTTCCTCCCTCTTCCTTCCTTTCCCCACTCCTCATTCCTGCCATCACAACCCATACCCCTTCCCTTCCCCCTCTTCTTCTTCACCTATTTTCCCCTCCTCCTTCCCTTCCCCTCTTCCTCCTCCCTTGCCCTCCTCTTACTTTCCTTCTCCCTCCTCTCCTCTCTCCTTCCCCCTCCTCCTCTTCTCCTTCCCCTTCCCTTCTCCTCCTCTCCTCTCCTTCCCCCTCCTCCTCTCTCCTTCCCCTCCTCCTCTTCTCCTTGCCCCTCCTCCTCTTCTCCTTGCCCCTCCTCCTCTTCTCCTTGCCCCTCCTCCTCTTCTCCTTGTCCCTCCTCTTCCTCCCTTTCCCCTTCCTTCTTCTCCCCTCTCCCCTCTTCTCCCTTTTCCTCTCCCAACTCCTCCCCTCCATACTTCCCATCCTCCACTACCCCCCTCCCTTAGATCACTGTCTCGCAATAACCAAACTACCCTCCACCTGCTAAACATCAGCTTCAGAAGCATTACAAACAAAATAGCCCAGCTTCACCAAATCATCCAATCATACCAACCAGACATCATAAAAGGCATGGAGACATGATTACTCCCCCCTCCCCTAAGCATGACTGCTCGACTGACACTGGCAGAGGTGGCAGTGTCCTCATCGCCACCAAGCCAGAAGTCATTAATAAACCAAGACTGGACCTTGACACAGTCTGTGAAATTGCCTGGATCCAACTCCAACTCCCTACCTGTAAGTCACTCCTTGCTGTCTTCTACAGACTACCTTCTTCTAACACAGAATGCCTACAAAATCTTGAAACATCTTTATCACACACAAACGTAGACAAAAAAATATGGATCATAGGCGATTTGAACCTCCTCAACATACACTGGACTGTTCTGTCCCCTCATAACCACCCACACACTGACCTTGTGGTTCTCATTATTCCGCACACAGACAGACACCAACTACAGGACTCTTTCATAAATACTCACTCACTCTCATAAACAGTACTCACTCCAATGCGAATACAAAACATGTCACGTCCTGGTGGTGTCAGTGACCCTCGCACCACTTCACACATTCTTGATCTATTTTTCACAAACAATGTTCTGGACATAACAAGTACCAAGGTTATACCGGGACTAAGTGACCATGACATTGTCATGACAAAATCAGAGACAGACCAATTTTCCTCTTTTCCAGAGCTGACATAGACCCACAGGACATCAACTTTAGCATGGACTACTCTTTTACAGATCTTCACACGAGACTTCTAGTTGGGAGAACCTTAAACTCCATGGATAAACACACATATCCCAGAAAACACCTTCAAGTAGACATACACTTTCTTGGTTCTCCAGGGACCTACACAGACAGTATTGTAAAAAACACAAACTCTACAGACACTTGCAAACATACACCTCTCCAGTAAATTTGGCTGCTTTGAAATCCTATCAAAAAATAGTTTCCAAAAACATAAAGAAAGCAGAACATGAACACATTTCCACCTGCCTTGCAAACATCTCTTCAAACATTTCTTCAAATTCTTCAAGAGCAGACATGACACTATAGCGATCAAAGCCATAAAAGACTCCTACAACACTCTTGTGATTTACCCAGAACACAAAACACACCTACTCAACACTTACTTCCAGTCTTTTTTCACACATGAAGACGACAATACACCCAACATAACAGATAGCCCTTATCCCCCACTTTGCTGCATGACATCTCGACTAATGGCATACTGAAGCTACTGACTAAACTAGACACTAACAAAGCAACTGAACCAGACCAAATCCCTGTCTTAATCCTCAAGTCCTGTGCTGTCCTTGCTCCTATCCTTCAATTCAATCCATTTTCACTCAATCACTCGCCTCAAGTGTATGCCCAACACTTGAATACGTGTATGGTTGTGGGGGACCCTTATACTAAGCACAACATTAATAAGTTCGAACAGGTCAATACAAAGGCTTTCAAGTTTACTAGACACAATTACACACATATACCTGGTATTAGACCTTGCATAAAAAAAAGAGATTAACATGGACCTACTCGAGACACAGAGACAAGCAGACTTACAATCATGTACAAGAGCACAAACAACCTTATGGAGATCCTTCTTCCCATGTACCATATGCGACTGGAACAGGCTACCCCAACATGTTATTGAAGCTAAAACGCTCAATGCCTTCAGTGACAAACTGAACAAACACATGACACTACAAGCATCTTCACAAACACTGACACTACCACTTACACCCTATTCCTTTTCCCCCACCCCCAGCAACCAACCACAGACATGTGTGATATGTGCCTATTAGCATCCTGCGCATAATTTATCAGGATTGAGATTATCAATATTTACTTTTTGAAAGCAATTACCAAATTTAGATTTTATACTTGGTAAACCACTCTTACTCCTTGCATGACTGAATTTTACACCTGTGGTTTGATTTGTTTATTGTTTAAAGTCTATGGTGAATTGTTTGTGTCAAAACTATGCACAGAAGAGGTTTGGTTCTGATGATAGGTGTCAAAATGAGCTTAATGATAATCATCAAGCTTATTTAATGATGGGGGAGGGTAGCATGCCATGTTTCCTTATAGGTAACTGTAGATGGTAATTATATTTATAATTACTATAATTGCTTTGTTATACATAAATTAGGATTAGTTTAAAAACATATACTTAAATGGCATTTTTTTTCCAAAGGGTGAACTTCAGGGACTGATAACACATAGCCAAATGCCAACTTCCTCTTCTAATGTACTGATATTGCAAGATATATTGCCAGAATGGGAAGGGGGGGGGCATCTTCCTCCCCCCCCTTAACCCTTACAAAGGCATTATATGAATATTATGGTTTGAGTAAATAAATGAATAACCATTTTGTTGATAAAAGGACAGTAAATAAATGGAAAATCTGTATATAGAAATAACTAAATTCTGTAATCCACTGGATCTGGGTGATGTTGACTGTCTTCTCATGAAAAAAAAAAGTGGTTATGGGCTGGGATGACAGGAAATTCCTATCATGAAAAATTTTGCCAAAAGCCTCATGGTCCTATTGCCTACTGTGGCAAGCAGTACAGGGTGTTTTTCAGAAAATTTTATTGTGCAAGATTATTAAAAAATGACAAAATTAACAAAATGATGCTTATTGTTTATTATTGTTATAAGCACCCAGATCCAATAGGTTAAGGATATTGGTAAACAAACTACTACAATAATACAATAGTAATGCGATTTCTTTGCCTTTCACAGGATTGCCCGAAAATAAGTATATAATCTTAAACATTATCACAAACTTTAAACTCCTGGTATTTCAGGGGAAGCAAACGCGTCGATGGAAAAGAACATTGCCAAAGCAATATGTGGACCTCTGACCACAGAAACCACTCGAATATCACGTTTGATTGCCTCCCTGCCAGCTGCTCAGAATTCAACTCTCAGTGCCCATGCAGCACTCACAAACGCAGCAAGGAACCTCTCGAATTCTCACTTTTTGTTGGCCTCTCTGAACTGTAATCCTCTAGCCTCTCTCAAAGCCCCTTAATTCCTTCTTGATTGTTATTTTTCCCTCATTCTTTTTTGTTTTAGACTAGCTGTTTCCTTTGTTAGATCTTTTTCTATATCTAGCTCTATCTAGTTCAGGCTGAATTTCTGTAATTAGTCTAATGTAATTACTTACATGTTTTATTACTCTTTTCTAACAGAGGATAAAGCAAAAACATCCTTCACTACAAACTTTTTATTTGTATTTCAGTGAATCTATATAAAGCCTTTTGCTTTTAGGAATAATGAGATCTTGTTTCAGGAGGGTTTATTTTTTACTCTCCTTTCCTTGCTTGGTCGAAAAATCTGCCAATGTCAGATATGCCTATGTGATATTTATGTACTCAATAAAAAAATATTATTAATTGAAGTATTCATTGCAATAGAAAAATAAAATCATATAATGCAAGTGAGACCACCTGCTTACCTGTTTTGTTTACTTTCTCATGTTATATGTATATAAATGGATTTATATTTCTAGGTTTCATAATAAAAATAGATAGTTGTCTATGTTTTTTATGCATACCAAGATCAGGTACAAGTTCAGTATTAATATATAGGGTACTGATGTATATCAAGATATGAGTTGTACTACAGAAAAGAAATATGTAAGATCTGCTCATGTTACTATCAGTACTTTCAGTATGAGAATCTATAATCCTGTTGGTGATGTAATACATTTAATGGAAACTGCTTTTTTAGAATTCTTATAAATAAAAAAACAAACAAAAGAAAACAATAAAAAAACTCAGCATATTGTACATTAAAAGAGAAGATAAACACCACCTGTAAATCTGTGCACATGGCCTTAAAATGAAAAAAAAAAAAAAAATTGTTTACTACATGCTTGCCTATAACACAATCTGAATCTCTTTTGTTAGGACTGAGAGTGAATACTTACTGAAGTACTAAACCAAGGATATTACTGAGTCACTAAGATAATATTAAATATTTTGGATATAAAATTTTGGAAATATAATATCAATGAGTAACCAGCAGATGTTATGTCAAGAGCTTTTGATTTTAATTTTGTCAGTGAATGTTTTTCCTCACAGGCTGCCAGGAGGTGACAGTAATGTTTTTAACTTTGACTTTATTTTCAATACAATCCAAAAGTATGACTCCTTGTCTTGTGTGAATTGAAATATGTTAGATTAAGTGTTTGTTTAGTACTATGATGTGTAATTGATCTAGCAATCATTCAATGTTGATAATTTGAATTACATTAAAAAGAAGCATTACATTACATTTACATTAGAATATTGTCTTAAGAAAATCAGATTAACCTGAAACAAAACAATTCTTAACTTTACTTACCTCCAGTTTGTGTCAAACTTTCTTCTCACTCTTTCTTAGTTGGGTTAATAACACTTCTTTATACTTGTTTCTTATGCAGATTTCATGTTCATAATTTTTTGGGCCATTTAATTACCTTGTGTAATGTTTCTTTCTACATAGACAGTCATTTAAAAGAAAATCATTTATTTTTCAAACATTATTTGTAGTGTTAATATGTATGTTCCATGAAGACTGATACAGTCTTTTACAAAATGTGTCACCTCAAAAACATATCAATCCTATACCTTCATCTTGACCTACCTGTATATGTATTTTTTATGAAATATTAAAATGCCATACTATTACATGGTTAATTTCTTTTACTTATAAAAAATTGACAATGTAACTGACTTTAAAATGTATTAAAAATTAAATATGTTTAAAACTTTCGTGAATACATATATTTTGCTAAATAATTAAGCTTGTGTAATCATGTAGTTATGAACATGTGCAGATAATGCCCTAGCAAAATGCAATACAATTTATTAATTTATTCTTTTTGAACAGGTGCTTGACTAGCATTATTTTTTCTTGAGAGTTTTTATTCTGTTTATGAACTCGAGAGGTGCAAGTGGGCATCCCTTGTGTATCCAACTACAGTCTCCTCTTCCCAATCCAGTCATGATACTCTTGCGGTACTTTTTCATGCCACTTATATGGGGGCTGTGAGGATTAGAGCAGGAAATGCATTTAAAACAAATGATATGGTTTACAAAGTCCTTATAAATAACAATCCTCCCTGACCAGGACTTGAATCTCTGTCACTCCAGGTATGACCCAGAATAACCAGTAGTAAACCAACCGTACCACACAACCCAACAAAAGGAGTGTGCAATTAGGAACTTACTTGCTTTATAGATATTGCCTATCTACTCATCCTAGAGTAATGATAGCTAGGTTTTACATATATTCCCTGGGAGTGCTCGGTGGAATTGATTCAGAAATTCAAGTCCTGGTCAGGGAGGGTTGTTATTTATCTATATAAATGCATCACTGCATCATTCCATCTTTCAAAGTCCATGTAATATGCTGTTAATTCTAATATCCTTTCTATCCCAGACATCTTTAAAAATTATATGTGTAGAAGGTTTTCAAAACACTAAATTATTTTCAATTCTTGATCTAAGATTCCTAAACTGTATGCCTTTTCATCAAAAGTCATGTCCAACAACCTATTACATATTACCATGGAACCGACACACTAAAGTACTTCTACACATATAAATATTTTTGAAGAGTTGACCTAAACCAACACTAACCTTATCATGTTGTACAGTGTCATTACAGAAGGGGGTAGCAAAGTGAGAAATTTGTGAAATTCACAAAAGGCTCTACTTCGGCACTCATACTCTGGTAGTTCAAGGAGCATTAGGAGATCATCAAGGGAGATTTGACGAAGAGCTTTTTCCCACTCCCAACTTTCTGCCATTCCCAGCTGTAAGATCTCCCGCATGTGTAAACTTCGCCTATGGGACATAGTGTAATAATTTGTTTTTTATGGTCACAAATCAATAAAGATGTCTGATAATTCTGATACAACAAATACACTACTTGCCAAAGTAAAAGGCTTCTAACATTATTCTACTTATTATAAATTAGGTAGATTTTATTATTACCTTTTGTTTTTGGAAAAGATAATGCTTTGTCTTGTAAAGTCAAGAATCTTTTGTGTAATCTATATTCCAATTATCATTTTAATATATGTGTTAGACCAAAATTTTACTTGTGATATGGCTCAGTAAAATGGAGGCAGAATTCATGGATGATTAATTTTACGAAACTGACCTATTTTAAAATGCACCGTGCTACCAAGAGTCATTTGGAATAAAACTACAACTCATATTTCAAGTTGCAATGTAATTATCTGAATATTAATAGGACTGGGTGTCATATCTATCATCACATTAACATTTTTAAAAGTTATTTTGAAAGCATCTTTTTATGAATAGCTACTTGAGAACTGAAAGCACCCTTTTTATTACTATTACTTTTTACCTTAACTTTGTTTCCTTCATGGCAGAAGGTTTCCCTTCCCATGAGCTTAAAAAGTGCTTCACAAATAGACAAAAGATAAGTATTTCTACTCTAGTTTTACCCATATTCCAAAAATTATACATGGGATTATACTCCTGTAGCTAAAATGTAGGTCTTCAGTATTAAAGCCATGCACAATCTTTCTTCACTACCAGCACTTACTTTTTTCTTTTATTTATAGTATGATCAGGGGCTCCTATGAAACCCTGTGTCAAGAGGGCAACTGGAAGCACTAAGGCCGTCCAGGTTATCACCACACTTACAAGGAAGAATGAGAAGCTCTCCCATATGTCTACAACTTGTGTCTCCCTGCCTGTAAAGGGTGAAAGGGTTCCAATACTACTAATATATATAATAAATGAAATGTTCTTAATAATCTTGGCAATCTGAAGACTACCTGATTTTTCAACTTTATATCAGCAGATGGTAACTGATCAAACAAACAGGAAAATATATATGAAGTCTTAGTCAGACTTCATGCACACATTTGCATGTAGTATGCATTCTCATGCCTCAATCTGCAAATCAGTATGCTAATAAAGTAAAAATATGCCTCTGTTAACATTTCTAATATACATAAGAACATCCTACAATGTTTTTGTCTGTCACAAAATAAAATATGGACGACACTGAATTTTGACATTATCTTGTCCTCCCTCAAAAAACACACAACACACACACACACACACACACTCACACACACCACACACACACACACACACACACACACACACACACACACACACACACACACACACAACACACACACACACCACACACACACACACACACACACACACACCACACACACACCACTCACTCACACACACACTCACTCACACACACACAGTCACTCACTCACTCACTCACTCCACTCACTCACTCACTCACTCACTCACTCACTCTCACTCAACTCACTCTCACTCTCAAACAAAAAATATACACTAAAATACCATGCACTAAACACACACACTTAAACAAACACACATACACACACCCCCCAAGAAAGTATATATATATATATATATATAATATATATATATATATATATATATATATATATATAGATAGAGAGAGAGAGAGAGAGAGAGAGAGAGAGAGAGAGAGAGAGAGAGAGAGAGAGAGAGAGAGAGAGAGAGAGAGAGAGAGAGAGAGAGAGAGAGAGAGAGAGAGAGAGAGAGAGAGAGAGAGAGAAGAGAGAGAGAGAGAGAGAGAGAGGAGAGAGAGAGAGAGAGAGAGATTGATTGATTATGATGATGATGAATCTGGTTTCCTTTGCATCACGACTATCAAAAAAGTTTCTTTTTTCGAATATTCATCATTGGTCATGGCGAGCCTGAAATATGAGGATAAAAGAAACAGTCTGCTTCTCAGGGTCTCTAAAAGGGTTAAGGCTGAGCGATTAACCAAGGGAATACTGTACCCATGGCTCTCGGAGGCTGTTAAAGACTGACACAAAGCCAGTCTTTCATTCTTCCAGCACGGCTCTCACACCATAGGACGTGGACAGAAGAAGAGAAGGGAAAGGTTAGGGAGAGAAGAAGAGAAGGGAAAGGTTAGGGAGAGAAGAAGAGAAGGGAAAGGTTAAGAGAAAAAGACCATGCAAATCTAGATGAGGGGAGGAATGAGGTCTAAAGTAGAGGCGATCTCCTACACTGAACCCAATCTTTGTCTCCCACATCCCCCTCCCCCACCCCCCAAAGACAACAACGTGCAAGGGGTCAGGAGGTATACTATACGATGCCCTTGTTGCGCAGTTTCTTTAGTCAACAATTTGCATTCTGTGACTGGCAACAAGATGATAATGAGGTATGTTTGCGATCCTACTAAAGGTAAATTAGGGTAAAACAGTGCATGTTGCATCAAGGATTTGGAAGAGACGCAAATGTAACGATTCTTAAGAAAACTAAATAATTCTTTATAATGCAAATACTTACCCCTTATTTTAATGAAGAATTGAATTGCTGTTCATATTGACAATAATGATACTGATATAATAATGACGATGACGGCAATGATGGTAATGACGATGATAATGATCAGCATTATTATTTAGTAGTAGTATTGTTGTAAATATTAATGATAATATTATCTTAATTTTTATCATCATCATTATTATGATGATGATTATTATTAGTAGTAATCGTATTCATAACAGCAATAAATATAGTGATAATAATATGGCTAATGGAACTGATGATGATTATTTCTAAAATAACAATAACAGCATAACGTGAAAAGGTCACCACGGTACACTAAAAGGGAAAAAAGGACTCACCTAGGTTGGCAAGATCGAAGGGCACGAGGTAGGACAGGCCGCAGATGACGGGCGTGTCCGGCTTGGCTCCGTCTTCGGCCTGAGGAGCATAGACATGTCGGGATAATGTGGCGATCGAGACAAAGCAAATGAGTCGCCTCCATACCAAGGGATCTTTATCATAAATTCTGAAAGTCATTCGAGAGGTATTTTGGCATTTAAAAGTATTCATGGTTCTTGGTATTGGTTTCCCAAGACAGTGACGCTGTCAGGACTTTTTCGTAAAGGTATGATTGCAAATGCATATAACCTCCTCTTGGTTATCTGTTTCCTGTCATTAATCATCGTCTGTTCTCAGATTAATTGCTCACAATGAGTTTATTAAACGCATTTTAATATGTATATAGGTATATTCGTGTTCCTGCACTCTGTCTTGCAACTGTAAACCATTTAACATGAGCATATTGATGATTATGTTGTAGATAAAAGCTCAAAAAAAAAAAAAAAAAATGATACTAATAATAAAATAATAATAATAATAATTTAGGCAAATGATCTAAGAACATCTTTGAACACGCATACCCTCATATATGTTATTTTCAACTGTCCATCACTTCAGAAAATACAGACAGACACATGCACTAAACAATTAGATAAATAAATATGAAAATCTACTGAGATTAAAATACTGCATGTATGGCGATTTCTGTGGGATATAACTACATCTTAACGGAATATTTTCGCTAAGTCTAGAACACAGCATTTGAAAAGTACGGTGAGAACCTTAGATTACTGAGCTAGATGCAGATAACCGGCCATTTCATTAAATTGCGGGAGGCTAGACCCAATAAATATTCAAATATACGGACATGCATATTCATAGAAATAAATGCATATCTATCTGATGGATTTACACTTACCTATCTATCAGGTAGAAAATTTGCATGTCTAGATTGATAGATATGTATTTATTTCGGTAATGAGTATTTATTGGGTCGGGACTCGCACAATTTTAATACACCGGTCGAATGTCTCCGAAAGTTCTGAGCAGTGTGTGAGGAGGAAGGAGGATTGTATATGAGGAAATAATGAGAAAACGTTAATGGAGAATCATTCTTGTTAAGATAAGGTAACTGCTGAAAACATATTTCATGGGACAGTGATTTGGCGATATCCATAACTAATTCATAAACAGGTGTTACGGGAAAAAAAAGTTTCGTTACTATAAATGCTGAGTCATCTCGCGTAATCCCGAACTGCCTATCACTCGTTTATCACTTCATAAAATCCGACTCGTTTTCCTCAACCATTCACATTGGCAACCGGGAGCAGCCTAGGCCTTCCGGTATTGAAGAAAAAAGCGCAAAACAAATTAAACAAGAACTTTTAGCGGCAGTTAGTTCTCACGTCGCGGAAAGTCGACGTTTAGCTGTTGGCTTTCGACCGGGAAGGCAAGAGAGATATGTGTTGCTTTGTGATTTTGTGACGGCAACTCTATACCAAGCATGACTTAGACTTTTCATCAGTGGGGAAATGTAAATTAGCTACCAAGGAGGAAATGTCAAGGTGAGAGACGTTCCCAAGCATTAATCACGCTGAAGGAGGAAGCAAAGAAGATAAATGGGTGATCTGGAAAGGAAGATGAACCAGCT
>NW_020871061.1:249815-252315 GCF_003789085.1 Penaeus vannamei
GCCGCTTCAGTAACCACCCTTAAAAAAAAAGGAAAAAATAAGGAGGCGGGAGGGGAGAGGGGGGGGGTGCGTGTTAACCAATGTACGTCTGCTGTGCTTTAATATACGACCTATAATGGTCCACTGCAAGGAGCAACATGGCGTCCATATTTAAATTGTTCGGTGATCCCATGCAACGATGCAACACGATGCCCTTGAGAGATAAGATAATATCGCTTATCTGGCTGCGATTCGGTGCAACAGGCACAGGGGCTTACAGCACGAGAGGCACAACACACACATACCTAAGATGACCTTTTTTCTGTAGGTCCGAAAGGTACCCTTCTTTTCCCTTACCCATGTATGTCTCATATCTATGTTTGAAATATGCTTCCTCGCCCCCTCTCCTCCTACTCTCCCCTCCCCCATGTCCGAGATCTACCACCCATTACATTGATTTATCCCCACCCCGGCAGAGAGAGAGAGAGAGAGAGGAGAGAGAGAGAGGGAGCGAGAGAAGCGGAAAGAGAGAGAGAGAGAGAGAGAGAGAGAGAGAGAGAGAGAGAGAGAGAGGAGAGAGAGAGAGAGAGAGAGAGAGAGAGAGAGAGAGAGAGAGAGAGAGAGAGAGAGAGGACGAGAGAGAGGACTGAAGAAGGAGCAGAGAGGAGGCAGAGAGGAAATAACGAGATAGAGATTGAAAGAAAAGAGAGAAAGAAGAGAGAGAGAGAGAGACAGACCACAGACCACAAGCCCCTACTCATCCCTACACCACCCACAACCCGAAGATCAACCACCCTATATGCCCTATAGTGCCCAATACCTCGGATATATACCCACCTCCCAGGACCCAAGAACCGCCCACCGCACTCCTTCTTCTGCCACTCCTTCGTGTAGTCTTCACCTGCCTAGTAATTAGGAGCAGACAGGCACACAACACAGGGGAACTCTCACCTCGCCGAGAACACGATTCGTATCTATGATTTAAGGCAGCGAGTTATGCAGGTCTTCGTGTACTTAGGTTTGCAACTTAGTCCGCATTTTATATATATATATATTGGAGGTTCGGTTGTGTGAGGGAAATGGCTCATGGGGGAAAGGGGGGGGGAGAGGGGCGGGTGTTTTAACAGAGTATGTGTCCATCTCTATGCCGGTGGGTAATATAATCTGTTTGTCTATACCCTCTCTTCTCCCATCTTATTGAGTGTAAGACGAAGGCAAAACAGATTGATAAAAAGATAGAAAAAAAGGAAACAAAACAAAAATCAAAAACTAGGCAAAGTCATATTTTTGCGTTAATTTCATTTCCCCATTTCCATTTTTCATCATCATATCTCATCATTCTTTTTTTTCTATTTTTTCCTGCTTTCAGCGTCAAGGGTATCCTCTCATATCCATTAATTTCCCCTCATCTAATGCATTCAAGACTTAATGACCCATAATCCACAGGTTAAAAACCGTATTTTCATCGCTTTAATTCCGGACATAAATCTCCATCTGGGTTGGCTAAAACGTATTCAATTGTAGGATGAGGATTTATAATGGATACAAACACAGAGACACTGCAATGGCGTTTTGCTTGTAGGATTATGGCTCTCTGCTGATTATATTTTCGTATTTCTTTCTTGTTGTGTTTTGTTTTCCTGGGGGAACTGTATGGCGCTTAGATGACATGAAAATGGGTGACTATTTTTTTTTTTTTTTTTTTTTTTTTTTTTTGGTAAGCCTATGTAGCTTAAATGATCTGAATATCTTTCTTATATCCATCTCTTTGCTTTTTTCCCTTTCTCTCCTCTCTCTCTCTCTCTCTCTCTCTCTCTCTCTCTCTCTCTCTCTCTCTCTCTCTCTCTCTCTCTCTCTCTCTCTCTCTCTCTCTCTCTCTCCTCTCTCTCTCTCTCTCTCTCTTCTCTCTCTTCTCTCTCTCTCTCTCTCTCTCTCTCTCTCTCTCTCTCTCTCTCTCTCTCTCTCTTCTCTCTCTCTCTCTCTCTCTCTCTCTCTCTCTCTCTCTCTCTCTCTCTCTCTCTCTCTCTCTCTCTCTCTCTCTCTCTCTCTCTCTCTCTCTCTCTCTCTCTCTCTCTCTCTCTCTCTCTCTCTCTCTCTCTCTCTCTCTCTCTCTCTCTCTCTTCTCTCCTCTCTCTCTCTCTCTCTCTCTCTCTCTCTCTTCTCTCTCTCTCTCCTCTCTCTCTCTCTCTCTCTCTCTCTCTCTCTCTCTCTCTCTCTCTCTCTCTCTCTCTCTCTCTCTCTCTCTCTCTCTCTCTCTCTCCCTCTCTCTCTCTCTCTTTCTCTCTCTCTCTCTCTCTCTCTCTCTCTCTCTCTCTCTCTCTCTCTCTCTCTCTCTCTCTCTCTCCTCTCTCTCTCTCTCTCTCTCTCTCTCTTCTTTGTCTGCTATGTATCTATACCATCTCCCCACTCTCTCTCTCTCTCTCTCTCTCTCTCTCTCTCCTCCTCTCTCTCTCTCTCTCTCTCTCTCTCTCTCTCTCTCTCTCTCTCTCTCTCTCTCTCTCACTCCCTCCCCCTTTCTACC
>NW_020871061.1:257315-259815 GCF_003789085.1 Penaeus vannamei
TCCTGTGAAATATATTTGGATTTTGGTTTAAGAAAAGAGGAAGGAATTTAAAGGTCAACAGAATGGACTATTTCCACGAATATTTCGAACTTCTCGCTTCCAATATGGACTGAGTCATGGCACAGAAGTTTAGAAGTTTTATCCTACAAGCTGCTTAGCCTTTCATCTCGTCAAAAAAAAACAGTGTCAGTCTTTCTTACTCTCCCCGACCGCACTTGTCCTTCAGGCTAATCGAACTGTCTCACAGAAACCACAGCTTCCTCAAACCTCAATAATCATCTTCATGTGAGGAAACCCTCTTCCTCCCTGAACAAAAAAAAAGGAGGGAGTATTTGACTTGTTCAGAAAGATATCATATTCATATCCAGGATATCTTCCGTGAAAGAGACTTAAAAAGATCTAAATAAATGAGAAAAAGGCCAAGAATATACAGGAAAATAATCTTTCTTTCGACAATGTGAATAAATAAATATGAACGTGGTTTCGAAGCGTACTCGAGCGTGGCTTCGGAAGGTTCGCCCAGCCATCTCAGCCGCCCATGAAATCCTTTGATGAAAACGTGATAACTGATATTCCCATTGTGCATGACGGACACCGAGACAGGATGATCGGTTCCTGCATGTCTCAATACCGTGGCGCTGGATCTTCAGTGTGTGTTCAGTGTAGCTGGTATATCTTAAAGGTTGGGAGTTATTATTCAGAGGAGTTTAACATAAGGTTACGGTTGTATTCGGTACAGATAAATGCCTAGCTGGGGAAGGTTTTATTCACAGTGAATTAACATGTAGGTAATGAATTATACGCATTTCTTGTTACATATAAAGAAAGGACTATTTGTAGAATGAAGAAACAATACACAAAGTCATGGAGGTTCTTTTGTTTGCAGTGCGCCACTCGCTCGCACCTTGTTGACGAATAGATCTCGCATCCACATCAAACAGCCATGTAACTATCTAATACAACACCCTCCCCCTCTTAGCATACCTCACAAGGCTCGTTATCATAACACATCTTTAGCATAGTTTCCACCCTTGTTCTGCAAAGGGAACAAGGTCGTTATGACTGGAACGGCGTCCATTCCCCTCGCTTCTCATGCGCGCCGAACGCAGTCAGCATTGGGAGAATTTCATGCTATCTGCAGTAATGTCAAAGGAAGGTTTATACTGTCGTCTAGGCCAGCCGGTCGAAGATTTATCGCGGGTGATCAGCGGTCGACGCTAAATATAGAAGTCTATAAAGAAGAGCACACTGTCCACTCGTAAAGTTTAATCTTATCACACGCAATGATGCATAATTGAAGCTCATTTGAATAATATGTTGCAGGCGCTGACCAATCAGGGAATAAGAAGGCCTCGGTATAGTCATTTTTTCCTCGCAACGCTGCCAGTACATCAAAATACCAAGGCTGCCCGTGAAGTCACACATTAACCCTCCAGGAAATTTATGCGCCTTAAGAGGGTCGCTGCGGAGAGAGGCAACGAACTCGGGTTTCCTCTGGGACACGAAAAGGGAGTTGGGTGGCCCGGTACGGCAGAGAGAGAGGGTGGAGAGGGAGAGAGGGGGAGGGGAGAAGAGAGAAGAGGAGAGTAGACAGCAGAGAGAGAGAGAGAGGATGGAGGAGAGGGAAAAGGGAGAGGTGAAGAAGAGAGAGAGAGAGGGAAAGGGCGAGGAAGAGGGAGAGGGTGAGGGGGATATGGGGTAGGGAGAAGAGAGAAGAGGAAAGAGCGTAGACAGCAGAGAGAGAGAGAGAGAGGGGTGAGGAGAGGGTGAAGAAGAGGGAGAGGGATGGGAGAGAGAGGGTGAGGGGGATATGGGGGTAGGGAAAAGAGAGAATAGGAAAGAGAGTAGACAGAAGAGAGAGAGAGAGAGAGAGTTTAGAGACAAAGAGGATGAGACAGAGAGAGACAAGGAAGCAAAGAGACAGAGACAAACAGAATGATAGAAAGACAAGAGACTTTCACATAGATCCACCTCGCGGATGCATCTCCACCTCCCCCGACGCTCGCAATACCACGTCGATCCTGATTCAGAAATTATACGAGCTGATGCGGACTTCGAGGCCCAGATAACGACCTCATGAGAAGGGGTTTTGCAAGTCCCTTTGTCTAGGTACACACACTAAGGGCTTTGCTCACGGTCTGACTGCGATAAAGACACATCGTCAACATCCCAGTTCGCGCCACAGACCAGTTCCGATTTAGGTGCTTATCTCGCGTACAAAAGCCTCGATCTCGTTACAGAGATAAGATGGAAAACTAAAAGAAAAAAAAAGCAGACACAAAAACAAAAAGAAAATGTCTCGGGTAATCGCCATGTTATCGTTTTCTATTTTCTTTGGTCTCCATTCCTTCTTTTTTCTTTTATCTCTTTTTTTGGGGGGGGGACAATTGTGACACCCATTTATCTAGCGGTTAATGCAAGTGGAAGTACAACGCGCAAACCACTTGGGATTTAACGGCGACTCACCTCACTCACAGAAACTGCGCGCGCTAAGTGAAAA
>NW_020871061.1:264815-267315 GCF_003789085.1 Penaeus vannamei
AAGAACACAGGCTAAGGAAGCCAGCGTTAGAGAGTCGCTAGTTACCTCTGCGCCTCTGAGACTAGTTCCGCCCGGGGATGGTCTGGCCGGCGAACGCTATTAGGAGAACCGGCACGCCACGGCGGGGGAAGGGTCTAGTATTAATCACAGAAGGGAATCCTGGGGTTAGTGATAAGGGGAAAGGGATAGGGGCAGTTGTTCAGCTTAAGTGCCGCTGTCTGTCCCGCTGAGCACCGGTATTCCATGAACGGCTTGGGTGAATCGCCTTTGAATTTTTGAATTTTGCCGCCTTGCATTTGAGGACAACTGGAAGGATGGTTCTGTTTGCAACTGTTCCTTCAACAAAGTAATATATGCTCAATTTAAGCGAAAAAATACGAACAAGTATACTGGAAGTTTAGAATATAAATTATAATTCTTTTTCTTTCCTTTTCTTTTATTTTCCTCCTCTCTGTCTCTCTAAACTTCTGTATCTATTCGCTTCGTTCGTATTATTTAAAAATTACGTCAGATTCCAAATATAATAAACACGTGACCAGTTACTGACACTTCGCAAAGTTAGTTATAACATTTGATCATTAATATACACAGTCAGTAACACTTCTGCGACGCTCATATTGCACAACAAAAAGGATGTGACCGCTGGAATAATAAGATACAAATTAGCATACCCTGCAACAGAATGAGATCGATATTGCATTAGTAATATAACATTAGATAAACAAACCGAGTCTTTGAGAAATATCCCAGACTTAAATCAGCTGCTTAGCATTCGACTCCTTCCTTGCAACGAGATATCGGACGTTATCACTTGAACCTCACACTCGATCGGTATCTCAAGGCCATGAGCAATATCTCAAGTAGGCCTACAACCGCCGCCAGCTGTTTATTGGACGGGTTTTCTATGAGTTTAGGCCTGTGTTTATGGGCTGAGGAAATGACCAGGTGGCCTAAAGAATTACAAATAAACACGGGATGCAACTATTTTATCAAAGTAACCTTGATATATGTTGACAAGAAGCATATTCTCCTATTGGCAAAGTGCCATAGTTGGACCAGGGGGTGTTGCTTGCCTCAGGAAATGAATGTTTCCTCTGGCATGGCTAATAATAAATGAATAACAATGAACAATATGCAGCCCTTGAGCTACGATAATTTTGCAAGTGCGTCAGAACTATGTGTTAAAGAATTATTCGTGAGGAATGAATATCTGTATGCTTGGCGCTTGTTCTAACAGGTTCACTGAATAAATAAATGAATAAACACATAAATAAGAAACATTAGCCCTTGCATTATATCATAATGGTAAAACAGCTCAGTTGAAGTATGAAAATGATCAGCTGTGAAGTGACGAAGGAAGGGTGTCCGGGGTGCTTGAGTGCGTGGGTGGTGCTTGCGGCGTGGAAGTGGGCGTCCGGGCTGCGTCGAGGTGAGCTGCGGTTTCCCTCGTTGACACGCAGCTCCTCGGGTATTAGTGGGGGGTAAATATGGCAATGTGAGCTGGGCAGAAGGCCACGCGCGTGAAAAAATGGAATTTCACTTCATCGGAAACGGAAGTGTTGTTTAATTTGGGGATTAAAGGAATTGCGGTTTCCAGCGGCTTCTCCTAAGTATTCTTTCGAAGCATGGCGAGGCCAGAAGGAAGGGTGGAGGAGGGAGTGGGAAGGGAGGGGAGGAGGGGGAAGCATGGGGAGGGACTAGAGTAACTGCGGGTGGGCATGGAAGCATGGATCTGGGCTCGTGCAACAATGGGTGGGTGTGGGTATTGGGGGAGGGGCATGGGGAAGGGTTAGGACAACAGTGGGTGAGCGTGAGGGCAGAGATAAGGGCTTGAGCAATAGTGGGTATGTCTTGGCCATCGCAGGAACCATGCACGTGTTCTATTCTGGTACTCAAGCGGCCGTGGTACCTCGAAGCCCACTCATCCCCGCCCATAATCACAGGGACGAGCAGTGTAAACAAGTCAGTGGAGCCTCTCCGACCCCGCTCTTGTGTCACGGAGATCGCCGGCTGTATCATAAGGGCCTACGCAGATTACAGTCATTTTTAGCCCCGAAATATTTACAGGTCTGGGGCGGCATTAAGAGAATAACTTTAAATGATTTAAGTCGGCAACGCCAGCTGGTTCGACCGCCCCCTCCGAGGTCGTGTGGACAAGCGCTGGGACCGACAGACACCCCAAGCAGATGAGCTCATAACATTTGCTTTAAAGACGACACACTTGGCCAAGCAACAGGTTGAATTCTTTGTATAACAAGACCTTCGCACATTGATTATGAGTTATAGCTATGACTTAATTTGTCTTGGTGATTATCTAATGATAGTATATATATTTAATGATGGGTGAAAGTAATATGCATTGATGTTATGACAGCAGTATTAATTATAAATCACAACAATGAGAATTATGTATAATGATAGGAATAAGAGCATTGATCCCTCCCGCCCCCACACACACAAATTATGGCTTATGTGCGA
Source organism: Penaeus vannamei (assembly GCF_003789085.1). Taxonomy (NCBI): domain Eukaryota; kingdom Metazoa; phylum Arthropoda; class Malacostraca; order Decapoda; family Penaeidae; genus Penaeus; species Penaeus vannamei. The sequence goes on from NW_020871061.1 coordinate 267,294, forward strand.
AAAAAATCTGCGGCTTTGATAA
>NW_020871061.1:282315-284815 GCF_003789085.1 Penaeus vannamei
GATGATAATAATAATAATTATAATAACCTTAATGATAACAATAAAAATGATAATGATAATAACAACAATAACAACTATGAAAGTTGTTTTTTTTAATGATAATGACAATATAAAACATAATGATAACCAGTTAATACCGATGAAAAAATATGAATAATTATTTTCAATAATATTCTATACAACATAATAAATATTACATACCTATGCAACTTCCCTTCAATATCAGTGCTGATTATTTTTATCAATGGAAAAAATAAAATAAATAAAAAATGCATACGCAGACACTAAGAATAGAATATTACCCGTAAAATCAAAATTTCGTTGGAGAGTTCTGTAAAGTAGTACAAGTTTTCTATTTTCTTCAGTTTTTTTTTTCGGAACACTTATGAACCGCACTTATGACAAGTCTGTCTTCCCCAGCTCACTTATTACAGCCGAGGCGGTGAGCGCAGAACTACAGTGCTTGGGTCTCCGTTCGATTTGAAACCACTGCCTTCGGACTAGACCTAACCTTCATTTATAGGTTTGGGGAGGGGGGGGAGGAGGAGGGGGGGTGGGGTGAGGAAGGGGGGGAGGGGTGGGAAGGGGAGGGGGGGAAATTGAGTTGAGATTTCGGCTTTGCGAGATACAGGTATTTGTAAATAACGACATATTTTTTGTGAGATTAAGTTGCATTGAACGAAGCTGTTCTAATTAGAGGCAGACATCTGCGAATATCGATGGTATTTTTAAAATTAAAGCGATTTGCAAAAAGCTTCGATGCAGATAATTGGTAAATATCGATAATATCTTGCGGTCAAAGTAAAATGAAGCGATCTCGTAAAGACAATATTTGGTAAGAGTTTCAAGTATTCAAGAAATATAATAGTTCCATGTCGCTGGAAGGCACCATGAATTATACAACTTTGTACTTATACAAAAAAATACGCATATTTTCCCTTTTTGTTCCACTGCCTCAGTCCTCTCGTCTAATGGCCGTCCTCTGAACATCTCGCGGTCACGACAAGAGCGACGAAATGAACATAACCAGTGGAGAATAAACGATCATTGAAAGAGAAAGCTTGCAGTACCGAAGATGCATTCATTTGCCTAGCTCCGTGGCTGAAAGAAAGTGATATACGAACCTTTTTCATGTTTAAATTACCTGCGCCTTAGAAGGAGTGAGCGCGCTTTGCCGGTACCTGTCGGGCATGGCGGCGGCTTCTCCATCTTCTCTCTCCTCCTCTTCTCCTCCTCCTCTCCTTCTCCTCCCTGCTCAAGACGCGGTTGCTTCACGTGTTCGCGTGTGTGGAGGATTGAGCGTTATAAGGCGATCGCGGGTCATGAGGTCTGTAAACCGCGTGATGACGACCTTGGGGAAGAACAGCGACAGACACCCTGCAGGAACCCTTGTCAAAAAAAAAATATGGATATACGTCTTCAGTCATTGACCTTTCCATATTGAGGCGACCTTCAACTTGCATCGAGGGCATTACCCCCTCTTCCCACCCTCCCCCCTTCCTCCCCCACCACCCACCCAATAGCCCAATCACCCTCCCCTTTTAACCTCCCCCCCACCCCACCCTACCACCCCAGACCGACGAAAGGGACCGGCGGTGAACGTGCCCGGACCTCAACTTCTGCAATTTTGTCGTCGACACCTTCGCCACGCCAGGAAATTATATCTTGGTGGACTTTAGGCTCTTTTTAGGAAGCTGCATTATTTGAGGGTGTTGGGATGACCTACTGTCATAAAAAGGAACACAAGAAATAATTGTGCTGGATTCCGTCATGCACGATGTTCACAAGAATACGTTAATGTTCTTATTATTTTTATTGTCGTCATTACTGAATCATTTAAATGAATATTTTTTTCTTTCTTTTTTTGTTGTCAGGTCGTTATTATTGAAACATTTAAATGCGTCTGTAATAAAGTAGAATTATGAGTTGTAAAAAACAAATTTGCGAATAGAAGTAATATTTTTTACTTATATACAAAGAATATCCAGATTTTTTTTTTTACTTACTTATCCCCGCCGCTTTAAATCTTATCTTAGATAAAATATTTGTTTACGGAAAAAATAAACGAATATGATATCTAACACATGGTCAGAAACAATAATAACCGTCCATATATATATATATATATATATATATATATATATATATATAGAGAGAGAGAGAGAGAGAGAGAGAGAGAGAGAGAGAGAGAGAGAGAGAGAAATGAAGAAAAAATGAACAAAAGAGAAATAGAAAACGATCCGCATAATATCACAGGTAAAAGGGCCTTAGAAGTAAATGACATAGCAAAGAATTTCAAAATAAATGTTCTAACGTTTCTTTCGGTTGACGATGACAATCAGTTTATTCCTCGCCTGAAGGAGTAATACAATATGTCCTTGAACTTGAGTCTCCTCTCACAGGTCATAGCTTAAGTACTCCCAGACTGATGACAAGACGCTAAATATATTCCTGTGATTTTTTTTTATCAATTATTTGGTTTAGGATATTTTATTCTGGT
>NW_020871061.1:292315-302315 GCF_003789085.1 Penaeus vannamei
CCATCATCTGAAGAGAAACAAATATTGAAGAATTAATGGAAATAATGTTTAGAAAGAAATGGACTATCCAGATGCTAAAACAAACATACCCAGCCCCAAATTTCCAAAACAAGGTAGAAGAAAGAGTATTAGAAACATATATGTCAAGCAGAGTAAATGAAAATAAGAAAATGATGAAAACTTGTATTGAGATATGAAACAAGGAGATGATTAATGAAATTTCAAAGAAAATGGGTGAGTGTAAAGGTTAGAAACGGGGAATATAGAGTGAGAGGTAAGGGGAAACTAATAAAAAAATAATTAGTATACAAAAACTGAAGAAAGATATTACACAAGATCTATAAGATTAGAAAGACTAGACTGAATAAAATCGCCTGTAATTTTCAGGATAAGAATGAAAAGAAACAACAGTATTAGAATAGAAATTTAATCAATTCTGGAAGAAATATTATGGAAAGATGGGAACGAACGACAGCTGGTAATTGTCTATATTACCTCCGCCGCTTCAATATCGACGATTTTGGTATCGTTGGATTCCTCTCACTGTCCACATTACAAATATATAGTTTTTTTATTGCGCGGAAACCCCCCGTTAACGACAAACTTGGCCCCGATAGCAGGGGAGGGCATGAAGGGTTCCAGGGAAAATGCCGGGTTAAATAACACTAATAATATAACGCACAGTGAAAATAACCATGGTTATTCACACGACTTTCCATTGCAGGGGGCGCAAATATCGTATCTCGGCGGGCGGACGTAATATTAATTACCTCGTAACATCCCTTCTGAATCAGCATACTAACCTTGACAATGTCAGCATTGTATACAGAGACGATTGTAGTATAATCAGGATGAACAGGGTATACTATGAACAGAAGAGCGGCGGTGGCCCGCCCTCGTCGGCTCGGCGGGTTTTGCGCATCTCTCTATACATCTAGTTCGTGTGCGCTCTATCCTGCCGTGAAGACGTGGTGGATTCTTTGTTTCCTCGGCGGGGGTTGGAGCCCCCCCATGGTCGCAGGGGGCACAGCCCCCTGGGAAATGTGAATAACATTTTTTCTGTGGGTTATATTATTAGAGTAATTTTCTATATTACGTCCGCCGCTCCGACATCGTCGCCCCTGCTATCGGGGCCAAGTTTGCCGCTAACGGGGGGTTTCCGCGCAATAAAACCTAAATATTTGCATTGTATAGAGTGAGAGGAATCCAACGATACTAAAATCGTCGATATCGGAGCGGCGGAGGTAATATACTGCTCCAGAGTCTGAAAGTGAAGAAGACAAAATAACTCTACAAAGCAAACTGCAATACCACGCAAAGAATACGGCAGGGATTTAAGAAAGAAAGCATTAAGGAAATTACTGATAATACCGTTAGAGAAAAACTTGAACAGGTAGAAAAGTACAAATATCTAAGTCGTTGGGTCATGAAGAGTCTAAGGCTAAAATAGGATAAGCTTTTTTTTTAGCTTTAAGGAATTTCAAATGAAAATATAAATATGAAAAAAAATCCGAATAGGTATTTTTAATAATAGTTTACACAGGTAAAATGGCAGAAGTTATACCTATAATGAGAAAATACGTGTGTGTGTGTGTGTGTGTGTGTGTGTGTGTGTGTGTGTGTGTGTGTGTGTGTGTGTGTGTGTGTTTACAAATAGGTGTAGAAATATGCCGTAAAAATACTCAAACACTCCTCTTTCTGAAACACTCTTCTGTTCGCAGTCTTATGCTATATATAACCATTTATGTAATAATTTTCCCAAAAAACTCGTATTAAAAGGAACATCATAATGCAAAAATGTAAACACTTACATAATGACCATTAAGGCAGCAAAGCTTTTCCAAAAAAAACTCGTATTGAAAGGAAAAAGTGTAAAAATGTAAACACTTACATAATGATCGCAATAATGTCATCGAGAACTAAAACAACAGATTAGAAGTAATAGGATAAACAGACAGTTATTTTTTTTAAAGTAGACAGCGATGATAAAGAACTATATCTTATTTTTAAGGTTTTCATTTTCGGATTCAAAAGAGAAGCTTTTGTTATTATTAATCACAAATAATATTGTTATAATAAGCACTGCTGTGTTGATAATCATGAAATATTCTGAATATGCAACTTATTTTCGAATTACCTGCAGTTTTATGAACAGTCGTGGATATAAATCATCACAACGGGCTCATTTCATTTCAAAATTGATTTCAGCGCTTAATTCCGAGTCCCAGTGTTGTCTTTAAAGGCTTAAAAAACATAACACACAATAAAATATACAGTGACACTACATCTAACCTTTGTGTAAGGACGCATGCAACATAAATAGCCATCTGCTAATCCCTTGGACTTTATTTGACATTTAACGCGCTTTTATTTAGTTCCAAAAGCATTTCCTTATCGCCGGGGAATTTCCTTCTAACAAATCACCCAACTGCTCTAGCCAACGAGTTTGCGCGGTGTTGATATTCTGTTTATTTTCCTCGTTAATTTTCCACACGACGTGCTCGAAGGTCGGCCGCCGCCATCTTGTATATCACTTGCAAGTCGAGAGCGCAACCACCTTATGAAAGATGGGGGGGGGGGGTCAGGGGAGAAGGGGAGGGGGGAGGGTAGGCATTGACCTTGCATGAGTGAATCTTTTGAACTGTATTTAACGCTCTGCTGGTATTGTTTTCTTAATAAATTGTCGATATGTGCTGTCCTGGATGTATATGTTGTCACTCATTTGTTTATGTCGTGGCGGGTGTGATATATATTCTTATATGACACAGCGTCGCATTATATTTAAGTGACACCTAGCATATATGTATTGAAATCATTATTGCTAAAAAAATAAATGAGAAATGTTATCGACACACCTGCAAATAGGTTTACAATTCTCACCCCTCCCTCTCTCTCTCTCTCTCTCTCTCTCTCTCTCTCTCTCTCTCTCTCTCTCTCTCTCTCTCTCTCTCTCTCTCTCTCTCTCTCTCTCTCTCCTCTCTCTCTCTCTCTCTCTCCCTCTCCTCTCTCTCCCTCTCTCTCTCTCCTCTCTCCTCTCCTCTCTCTCTCTCCCTCTCTCTCCTCTCCTCTCCCTCATCTCTCTCGCATTCTCCTTTCCACTCGCTATGTATCCATTTATTGACGAATTCATGCCAATACGTCTACAATCAACATGGTTCGATATACAGCGGCCATTCTCAAAGACCCCCCTTCGCCCAGCCCCAATTGACTTCATATTTAAGTAAACTTCCCGTGACCTTCACCGCAAGATAAGCCGATAAACCACTGGGTCGTTTATCCCTACTTACGAGAGGTTTAGTTTATTATGAAAAAGATCCACGAGGTCGTCTATCGAGAGTGATGTTTAACAAACCTGCAACAAGCATTAACCAGTTTAACTTTGATGTGATCAGTGGCCAAACTTGTATTCAAAGCATTAAGGCTCTTTGGTTCAGTCAACTTAACCGATTTCTAAGAACACAGATGGAGCTGTGACGTACGTTATATTCGTATGCAATTACTAACCAGGTGTTTTTGATAAAATTCATTGTGTTATCTTATTACATTCAGATATACCGAAGATAACTTTTTTTAACAATTACTAACCAGGTGTTTTTTGATAAAATCGTGTTATCTCATTACGTTCAGATATACCGAAGATAACTTTATTTCCGAGGAAGCGAAATCAATCAGGTGATAATAACAAAACGAAAGAAAGGAAAGAATTGTGTAAAAAGGAAAAGAAGATTAAAGATTTAGATCTGATGTCATTTTGTATCGTTTGTCGTGTTGCCGAATCAGTACCGGGAGTAACCGGTATAATGTACAATTGTAGAGTACCCAGTATGATGTACTATTGTAGAGTAACCAGTATAATGCACTGGTGTAGAGTACCCAGTACGATGTACTACTGTAGAGTAACCAGTAGAATGTACTATTGTAGAGTACCAGCTATTGTAGAGTAACCAGGAGGTAGAGTACCAGTATTGTAATGTATTGTACTATTGTAGAGTAACCAGTAATGTACCCAGTATATGTACTATTGTAGAGTAACAGTATAAATGTACTATTATCCAGTAATGATGTACTATTGTAGAGTAACCAGTATAATGTACTATTGTAGAGTAACCAGTATAGATGTACTATTGTAGAGTAACCAGTATAATGTACTAGATGTACTAGAGTAACATATGATGGTATACTGTAGAGTAACCAGTATGATGTACTATTATAGAGTAACCAGTATATGAGTAATCGTTAGAGTAACCAGTATAATGTACAATTATAGAGTAACCACTATAATGTACTATTGTAGAGTAACCAGTATATGTACTATCGTTTCTTTGTATGACAGTCCGTATAAAATATGCATACCTGAAAGACGTCACAGTGTATTATGGGCCAAACGTGTTTTTTTTTATGGAAACAAATTCCTTTTTAGTTTTCCAATTAATTCTTCATGCGATAAGGAAAATAGTAGCGATAATAATGATGATTAACAATAATGAAATAAAAAAGGGTATCAATAATCATCATTACCCACAAATTGTTATATGATGATGAGATCATTATTTTATCATAATTATCGTTATTATTTTTATCATCATATCATTGTTGTTGTTATCATCGTATCATTGTTGTATTATTCATCATTATAATCATTATCATTAACATCTTACTTATTTTTATCATTATCTTATTATTGTTGCTGTTTTTATTGTATTTTGAAGTAATAATGATAATGATGATAAAAATAATGATAGAAATAAAAAATGTAATAATGATAATGACAATAATGATAATTATTGTCATTGTTATTATCAATATCATTATTTTGCATCCTTATTATCATTATCATTACTACTACCAGTACCACTACTACCCTACTACTACTCTACTATTACTGCTACTACTGCTACTTGTACTATCATCATTACTATTTCACTATCATTCATCATTACAATAAGGACGAAACATATAGAGAAAAATCCTTTAAAAGCACACAAAGCTGACAGGAACACGCTGTCCATCACCCAGTGCTTTGCATAATTTATAGGCCTACATACCAAGGTCTAAGTAAACATTCCATGATACAATTTCATCGGACCAACTCCGACCTTTTAACAAGCCTGTTAAAAGGTCGTAAGCCTCAAAGGTAAGAACTGTTGGGTGAGTGATACCTGTAAACGGCTTGGCTCTTTTATTTCTTCAGAGCAGAATACAAGGACATGAAGACACGGTAGGAGAAACTGGAATATTATATGAGTGGCGCTGCGGTCGGTTTGCTCTTTCCTAGCTCTTGGGGGGGGGGGTACAGGAGGTCTTGAAAGGTACGGAGACCAGGCTGTCTGTCTGTCTGTCTGACGGGGATCAAGCTGTGACCTGCCCTGATATTGGCTGTGACCCAAGTCGGCGGAAACGGATGTCCAGGGTCATTTTTGAAACACGTGGACAGTATGGATGCACGTGGCTTGGTCTGTGAGTTAAATGGCCTTAAAATCCTTGCCACAACTCTTTACCTAATGTAAAAAGGGACGTAAATGATAAACCCTATGAAACAGATTATGATTATTGACGTTAAATCTTACGAAAAACAATTAAATTATAAAGCTGATGCGACATTGCACTAGAATACTAGAATATCAGTGTATAAAATAGCAGCGTCTGTCTTGCGGAATTGCAGCTGCGTATGAAAATACCAATAAAAAAATGATGATAAATGATAAAGGTAATTACTATGATGGTGATGACGACAGAAGATAACAATAACTATCTTGAGTAACATGCTTAAAAAGAAACGCTTATAACAACGATACGAAGAAGAAATGGCGATTTAGTGATTAGTAATAGATTAATGTGTCGAAGAAACAGTCTGGAGAGAAAGACATTTCCTTTGTCTTGCTGACTGGAATGCGCTTGACAGTGTTTCTTAGGGTTTGTAGAGTGGATCTCTTTCTTTCTTCCTCTCTGTCTGTCTCTCCTCTCTCTCTGTCTTCTGTCTGTCTCTCTGTCTCTGTCTGTCTCTGTCTTCTCTCTCTCTCTCTCTCTCTCTCTCTCTCTCTCTCTCTCTCTCTCTCTGTCTCTCTCTCTCTGTCTGTCTCTGTCTCTCTCTCTCTCTGTCTCTCTCTCTCTCTCTCTCTCTCTCTCTCTCTCTCTCTCTCTCTCTCTCTCTCTCTCTCTCTCTCTCTCTCTCTCTCTCTCTCTCTCTCTCTCTCTCTCTCCTCTCTAAGTCCAATTAAAGTAAAAAAAAAAAAAAACCTGTACACCCAAAAATCTATATAAAAAAAATCCCAAGCCCTGCGATTAGCCATGCATAATTTACTTCTGCCCCGAACAGCTACGACCCCCCCCCCCCCCGGCCGCCCATCCCCGTAGAATAATCTAGAAGGAGTCTCCTGTGAGAAAGTCAGAAGGGGGTCGATAGATAATTAGGGATATATCTATCTGCCTGTCCATTCATTTATCTTTATACACATGCAGAATATATATATATATATATATATATATATATATATTATATATATAATATATATATATATATATATATATATATATATATATATATATATATATATATATATGTATGTTTCATATACATGTGTGTGTGTGTGTGTGTGTGTGTGTGTGTTTATGTATGTATATGTATACACAGACAAAATAAATAAAATAAACAGGTACATACATACATACGTATAAGCATACATACATAGATACGAATGTACGTACGTACGTATATATATACATAATGACATGTATGCATACATACATACCGGCATAGGCAAATGGATGCATATATAGAAAGGCAGAAGCAGAGAGCTGAGATAAATGAGAGGAAGAGAAAGATTGAGAGAGAGAGAGAAAGAGAAACAGGTAACCAGGCACACAAACACACAGACAGACATCATGCAGACAGTCAAACAGATAAACAGGGAGAGAGAGAAAGAAAGAAAGAGAAAGAGAAGAGAAAAGAGATAGCCACACAGACAAAGACAAAGAGCCACGGACGAAAGGTAGATCTATTATTCACCAAAAAAAAGTGTCAATTCACAATAAAACACATACAACAACTGTTCTCCATTACCGACCACTATTCCGCGAGACATCTCCCAAGATTGCTGTTCAACAACATATAAAGGAAGTAATAAAAATAACATTTGCAATCAATTTATCATAAACAAAGGTAATGTTCCGTATTTGGGTTGCCACGAATCGTATTTGTAATATTAATAGTATTCTTTAGTTTTTTTTTTAATCTTATCTATGCTTTTTGTCTGTAGTTATTGTGATGCAGTAGGTGGTTTATATTATGATAATAGCAATATTGATAATAATGATGATAACAATAATATTAATGATGATAATGATAATATTGTTAATGATTAATGATTTAATGAATTTAAATAATGTTTAATGATGATAATGATAATGATATTGATAATAATGATGATAATATCAATATTGAAAATAATGATGATGATAATAATCTTAATGATAATAACAATATTGATAATGATGATAATAATGTTAATGATGATAAAGATGATGCTGTAATATCAATATTGATACTGATGGTGATAATGATAAGGATAGTGTTGATAATGGCGATGATTATAATGATAATAATGATAACGAAAATGGTAATGATAATTATGATAATAACAATTATGGTAATGGCAATGATAATAATGATAGTAATGATAATAACGAAAAGCACAATAATAATGATGATATCCTTAACAATTATGTTAATGATGATAATGATAAAATGATATAATAATGTATAATGATAATGATAATCGTATCTATAATAATGATGATGATAATATATGATATAGATAATAATTAATAATAATGATAATAATAATAATATAATGAATGATATAATAATATGCAATAATAGCAATATAATGATTAATAATAATAATAATAATAATAATGATACTAAAGCTGATAATATGAAAATTACAATAATGATGATAATAAATAAGGAAATAATAACCAATACAAGAAATAATAAGTAATAACAACAAGACTGACTTCCTTACAGACATATCTCGAACTTGAGCAAACACTTAATTGGACCAGTACTAAATCGAGCTGATGAACTGTTAATACAGTAACAAATAATACTTTGTCTCAGATGAACTAATTATTAACATGCAATTATATCGTTAAATTGTCCGAATCTAATTTGCAACTCGAAACTGAAGAGGTGTCCAGCTGAGGAGGAACAGCAGGAGGAGAGGAGAGGGGAGGAGGGGGGAGGAGGAGGAGGAGGAGGAGGAGGAGTAGGATGAAAGAGAGAATAAAGTGAAGGAGGAGGAGGAACAGCGGGGAGGAGGAGGAGGAGGAGGAGGAGAGGAGATGGAGGAGAGGAAGAACAGATGGGAGGAGGAGGAGAGATAGGAGATGAAGGTGAAGGAGGAGGAAGAACAGAAGCAGATGGAGGAGGAGGAGAAGGAGGAGCAGATGGAGGAAGAGGAGATTAAAGTGAAGGAGGAAGAGGAAGAACAGAAGAAGAAAGGAAGAGGAGATTAAGTGAAGGAGGAGGGGGGGAACAGAAGCAGATGGAGAAGGAGGAGCAGACGAAGGAAGAGGAGATTAAAGTGAAGGAGGAGGAGGAGGAAGATGAGAGGGCGGAAGATGTGAGAAGCGAAGAAAAAAAACGCTGTTCAACTTGAAATTCGGCAGCAGCTTGATTTACGACGCCCCCACCAGACTGCAGGCGTGGGCGCCAGTCTCACTAAGCGTCTATCTCAACAAAAGTGTATTTAATCCAGGACACACAACAATAACGCCCTCTTCTGCCACCAGGGGGACACAGGCCATCAGGTGGATTGGTCAAGATGCTGTCTAACTTTCAGCTTTGTTCCTCCTGATAATCACTTGTTTCCCACTTCCTCCGCCTTCTCCCTTATACCTTTGTTTCTCCTGATAATCACTTGTTTTCCACTTCCTCCGCCTTCTCCCTTATACCTTTTCTCCGCTAGACTCCTCCGCCTGTCGCCGCTCTCGATAGACCTGATCCTTCGACCTGATCTGACCTCCCTTCGCTTCCGTCCACCTGTCCTCACCTGTCCCTTGTTCGCCGCGTTAACTTTTCTCTCTCTCTCTCTTTTTTATACTCCTTCTCTCCCCTCAGTAAGGCTCAGCATATCGGACTTATCCTTATCCTTATCCCTTCTCCTTCAAGGCTGAAGATGAAGTGCAGGAGGATCTCGAAACTGTTGCCATATCTTAAATAAATCTAGATTATGCATGTATTTGATGTAAATATCTGCATGGTAGTCTTTTACCATTCATTCACACACACATATAATATAGATAACAGATATAGATAGATGTATATATGTGTGTATATATGCATGATTATATATATATATATATATATATATACTATATATATATATATATATATACATACCACACACACACCACACACACACACACACACACACCACACACATATAATATATATATATATATATATATATATATATATATATATATTATATATATATATATATATATATATATATATTACATATACATATATATACACACACACACACACACACACACACACACACACACACACACACACACACACACACACCACACATAGTTATATATATATATATATATATATATATAATATATATATATATATATACATATATAATTATATTAAATGCTTTACCTTTAGTATTCTCATTCTCAGGAGCACTGTGTTTAGTTATTGTGGAATTTGCGTTAGTTCTTGTTTCACATTGCATGCGAAATGTTTAAAGGTTTTGTTGTAGATATATTTGAGCAGTTAAACAGAAATTTCTTTGGAAACACGCAAGGAATTAAATGACAAGCCTCCTGACTGACAGGCACTGGGGTAGACTGCAAAAGGACTGCTAAACTACCGAGTGTAAATAAAAAAAGAAAAAACAGGAAAAAGGTCACTTCAGTAATTGTGTCATGTTAAAAGAATGTAAAAAAATTATTCACTAACGTATAAACTAATTATATT
>NW_020871061.1:309815-314815 GCF_003789085.1 Penaeus vannamei
GTGTGTGTGTGTGTGTGTGTGTGTGTGTATGTGTGTGTGTGTGTGATTCACACCTCAATCAATTACTCAATTGATCTATATATTCCCTGTGCGTGTAAGGTCGCACGTGGCAAATATGTGTGGGCGCGTCTGTTCGTGTGTTCGTTCGCTTGAATAACACCTGAGTGAACTTGTTACCGTGAACACTGAACGAAGTCGTACGAGGTGCCACAGAAAACGAGGGGGAGCATTATCTCGTTAAATTAAATAAATTCAGTCAATTAAATATATATCACTTGGTGTAAAAATTTGTTATAGGGACATGCAAGTTAGGTCGTAGGTAGTTGCAGAAATAAGAGAAATGAGAGAGAGAGAGAGAGGAGAGAGAGGGAGGGAGGGAGAGAGGGAGAGAGGGAGAGAGAGAGAGAGAGAGAGGGGGGGGGGAGGGAGGAGAGAGAAAAGAAACAAAGAGAGAGAAGAGAGAGAGAGAGAAGAGAGAGAGAAAGAAGAAAAAGAGAGAGAGAGAGAGAGAGAGCAACAACCAAACTTTTAACAATCAATTAATCCGTTGACAAAAAGGTATCGATCTCCCGCACACACACCATATCCACACACACCATCAAGAGAAACGAAAAAAAAATATATAAAAATAAGCATTACGTAACAGGAAATCATTGCCCTATGAGAACAGGTCCGGACGGTCTCATAAAGATATAGATTATCCATGTCCGACTCAGCTGGTGTCCTTGAAACAGCTATTACTATACAGCAACCAATTCCTCTGACATATCCCTCCCGGCCCTCAGGATCCTCGGGGCTACGCAGGCTATACCAATAATCCATATTCGTGGCTACGGGTCTACCATCACTCTAATTGGGAGACTATGTCCCATTCCCAGTGTTTCGGTACAAGGGGTATGTTCTGTTGTAGATCAAGGGAAGTATTAGGGATTAAATGGGGATCATTAAAGAGGGTAAGAATATTAAGGATTAAATTGGTATTATTAAAGGGGATAAGAATATTAAAGATTAAATTGGTATTATTATAAGAATATTAAGGATTAAATTGGTATTATTAAAGGGGATAAGAATATTAAAGATTAAATTGGTATTATTAAAGAGGATAAGAATATTAAGGATTAAATTGGTATTACATTATTAAAGAGGTAAGAATATTAAGGATTAAATTGGTATTATTAAAGGATAAGAATATTAAAGATTAATTGGGAGGATAAGAATATTAAAGATTAAATTGGTATTATTAAAGGGGATAAGAATATTAAAGATTAAATTGGTATTATTAAAGGGGATAAGAAATTAAAGATTAAATTGGTATTATTAAAAGAGAAAGAATATTAAAGAGCGAGGATAAGAATATTAAAGATTAAATTGGTATTATTAAAGGGGATAAGAATATTAAAGATTAAATTGGTATTATTAAAGGGGATAAGAATGGTATTATTAAAGAGGATAAGAATATTAAAGATTAAAATTATTAAAGGGGATAAGAATATTAAAGATTAAATGGGGATTATTAAAGAGAATAAGAATGAGAACAAAAAATAATAGTAACACAATGCAGTAGAGCAATTTAGTTATTAAATATTTTTTACATGAAAACTACTCCTGTTCTGTAAGTTCAAGATAATGCCAAATATTATCCAATATTAGCCAACCATTATATGCCTACTATACTACTATATGCTTATATTATATTAATTCACTAGTAGTCCTGATGACAGACCGAGAACATATATCAAATAACAGGTAAAAGTTATGCCTCATTTAACCGGTAAAGTCTTAAATGAGCTGAGCATGTTACACCCCACCAGGTCTACATGGTGTGAACGCATGGGATATGTTGATGATGGGCTGACATGAATCAGACATGTCAGACTATATGGTGTATTTAATCAACGAACAACCTAATGCTAGTGGGAAATCTATCAGAACTGTGGATTTGTATGTATAAAGCTATAAATGCGTGTCTAATATATATCTTTAGGGACTTTTTGTCATGCTTTCCGCCGTATAAATGCGTGTCTAATATATATCTTTAGGGACTTGATGTAAGTGAATGGTCATACTATTAGTGTTAAAGACGTGTGCATATGTCTGCTGTTATGTGAGGCTGCATTGTTAAGAGTACATATCTATCTTACAAGTATGTTTGGATCACTGTCTGTCTGTCTGGCTTATTTTGTCTGTCTCTGTCACTGTCTCTCTCGCTATTTTCTCTCTCTCTCTCTCTCTCTTCTTTCTTTCTTTCTCTCTCTTCTCTCTCTTCTCTCTCTCTCTCTCTCTCTCTCTCTCTCTCTCTCTCTCTCTCTCTCTCTCTCTCTCTCTCTCTCTCTCTCTCTCTCTCTTCTCTCTCTCTCTCTCTCGCTAACTCTCTCTCTCTTCTCTCTATCTATCTCTCTCTCTCTCTCTCTCTCTCTCTCTCCTCTCTCTCTCTCTCTATATATATATATTATATATATATATATATATATATATATATATATATATATATATATATATATATATATATATATATATATATATATATATATATATATATATATATATATATATATATATATATATATATATATATATATATATATATATATATATATATATATATATCTATATATATATATGTGTGTGTGTGTGTGTGTGTGTGCGTGTGTGTGTGTGTGTGTGCGTGTGTGTTCCGCTCCCCCTGTGTCTCGTTGACTCAAAGCTCATGAATCTGCATGTAGATATAAGTCATCCGAAGAAACATTATACACGACCCTCCCACCCCAAGACAGCGGGTCGTAAGGGATTCTGTGCCTAGTGTCGATTGCAAATAAGGGTCAATGCATGTTGTTGAATATTAGATATCAGATATACTCTGGTATGCCATGTGTTCCGCTCGTAATCGATACCATTATCAATAGTATCAAAGAGATTGTGGTATCAGAGGTATAGTTGTAGTACCATTACTAGTAGTAGTAATATTTCCTTTCCTATATTTATCATTACGGAAATGATAGTAATACTAGTAATGATAATGATGATGATGGTGATAATAACAATAACATAATGATAATGAAATGATAATAATAAAAAAATCAATCAATAATAATGATTATAAATAATAATAATAGTCATACTTATAAATGATAAAATTATGATAATGATATATTGATGATAAATATAATAATGATAATAGAGATGATAATAATAATAGCACTGATAATGATAATGATATTGATGATAATAAAAACGCTAATAATGATAACAAAAATATAACTGATCATAACAAAAACGATATTAACAACAATAATAACAACAGTGATAATGATAATACGAATAAGAATTAGAACAATGATGATAGTAATGATAATAATTAAGGTAATAGTAATAATAATGATAATAGTAATACTGATAATAACAAGTACAATAATAGCAACAACAATAATAACAATAAAAATAGTAATGATAGAAATAATAATCACTATGATGAGAGCAATGATGATGATGATGATGATAATAATAATAATAATAATAACAACAATGATAATAATAATGATAATAATAACAATTATTATGATAATAACTACCATAGTTGTTCTCAATATTATTATTATCATATTGATAGTAATAATAATAACGATGATCATATAATCATTCTCAATATATCTATTTTTCATTATCATTGTTACTGTCATGATTATCATATATATATACATATATATGTATGCGTGTGTGTGTGTGTGTGTGTGTGTGTGTGTGTGTGTGTGTGTGTGTGTGTGTGGTGTGTGTGTGTGCGTGTGCGTGTGCGTGTGTATTTCTATATGGGGTGAGTGAGAGAGAGAGAGAGAGAGAGAGAGAGAGAGAGAGAGAGGAGCGTCCAAAGAACAAAAGCACGTGCATACACCCTCCACCCACACAGCCTAGGCAACCAACACAGATTCCTCCCATGCGAATCCCCATCCCATAAATTAAGGAAGAATTACCGCATGCACTTTAACCACCACTTAGGTGCGTGAACTCATCGGGTGGTCAGTACAAGCGCTCCGCCAGTTATCGCCCTGAACAACCCCCTTGTACCGTTGAGATATGACTAGGTCTTTCGATCGTTCGTGGAGATGCCGCTGGTTAATGCGCTGATTGCGATGATGCACGATACTTTTTGTGCGTGATGGACGATGCTTCGGTGATAATGTACGATGCTTTCTTATCTGATCTCGGCGTGCGGGACCTGTGATGTTTGGGCGATTTTTTTTTTATTTTTTTTTTTTATTTCAAATCTTGGTATCAGTCTCATTTGCATTTTTTTTTTTTTGTTATTGTCATTATTTTTATTATTGTTATTATTAGTAGTATCACCCATATTGTTATTATCACGATTATCATTATCATTATTTTTATTTTTATTATTATTTTCATCTATTATCATTATTATGATCGTCATCATCATTGTTATGATCATCATTATTGTTATTAATTGTTATTATCTTTATTATTAGTAGTAGGATCACTGTTGTTGTTAATATAAGTATAATCTTACTACGAGTAATATTATTATTATTACAATAATATAACCATTATCGTCAATATCGTCATTATTATTATTACTACCATTAGTATTATCATTTTACCATCGTCATCATCATTTTCGTCATTATGAAAATAATTATACGAAATAACGGCATTCTGATCCCATCATTAAAGCTTTATCATTCTTCCCATAATTATTTCCTCGAAGATGATCACAGTCTCAACTTTCAAGAAAACAGGAGAAAATTCGAAGAACTTTCTACCATGAAAAGACCCAATTTTTCTCTCTCTTTTCTTACTCTGCCTTTAATTAGTTTTTTTTTTTTTTTTTTTTTCCTCTGCCTTACTTTCATTTTTTTCTACTCTGCCTCTATTTCACTTCTTTTTTTCTTACTCTGCCTCTAATTTCACTGTTTTTTTTACTCCTGCCTCTAATTTCCCTCTGTTTCCCTTCTGCTCCCCATTGGTAAACTGAACACGATCTGTTGTCC
>NW_020871061.1:319815-322315 GCF_003789085.1 Penaeus vannamei
CTCCACAGTCAAAACAATTATAAAAAAAATGCATATTACGTAATTTCACAATATTCTTTTTATAATATACCTAAAATGCTTTCAATGAATTATATTTTACAATATTCTTTTTATAATATACCTAAAATGCTTTCAGTGAATTGTAAACTTCGACTTATTAAAAGCAATCTCTTGCAACACACACACACACACACACACACACACACACACACACACACACACACACACGCACACACACACACACACACACACACACACACACACACACCACACACACACACACACACGCAACACACACACACACACACACACACACACACACACACGCACACACACACACACACACACACACACACACACGCACACACACACACACACAAACCCTCCCATGCACAAAATAAAAAAATATTTATACACAGAGCAAAGAAGAAGACGAAAAAAAAAGACGAAAATAAACGCATCATAAACTATGCTCATATTCTATTTCTCTCGAACAAACTTTTTTTTAAACTGCCCATAAAACACGGGAGTTCATATGGCCTCTTTGTTTACACCTCCTCTCTCTCTCCCTCTCCTCTCTCCCTCTTCCCTCTATCTCCTCTCCCTCTATCCCTCTCTCCTCTCTCCCCTCTCCCTCTCCTCCCTCCCTCCTCCCTCCTCCCTCTCCCTCCTCCCCCCCCTCTCCCTCTCTCCTCTCCCCCTCTCTCTCCTCTTCTCCCTCTCCCTCTCCCTATCTCCCTCATTCCCCTCCCTTCCCCCCTCCCCCTCCTGGGATTCTCCCTTCTTCCCTTCCGCCCTTCCCCCACCCCTCCGGGAAACCTGGGGTCAGAGTCCTCTCATGACCAGGTGTTCGAGCTTAGGAACGAGCGACGGGTAAAGAATGGCTTGAGATGAGTCCTGACGAAAAAATCACTCTTGGGAAGGTGAGGGAGGTGTTTAAGGGGGTTCCTCCTCTCTCGTTGGTTTCTCTGGGGGGGGGGCGTCGTGGTGTTGTCTGGCTCTGTCTTTCTCTATCTCTTTCTGTCTGTTTTTCTGTCTCTTTTTGCTTGTCTTTCTCTGACTCTTTCTGATTGTCTTTTTCTGTTTTCTGCCTCTTTCTATTTCTTTCTGTCTCTCTTTCTCTGTCTCTATTTCTTCTCTATCTCTTTGCTTCTTTCTTAATCTTGCCTCTCTCTTTCTGCCCTGTCTTTCTCTATCTCTTTCTCTATCTATCTCTTTGCCTCTCTTATCTCTTTCTCTACATCTTTCTCTATCTGCCTGTCTTTCTTTATCTCTTTCTGCCTCTCTTTCTCTATCTCTTTCTGCCTCTCTTTCTCTATCTCTCTCTGCCTCTCTCCGCTTGTGTGAGTGCGCGTGCGCGTGGGATATATTTTTAATCCTATGCACTTTTTTCGGTTTTAAGGGAGGAGAAAGATCTCGTTATTATAATTATATAACGTAACCACAGCGTAGTTATACATGATATACACAAATATGTGCAAATGCTGATATGCTAAAACAAAATGGCGGCATATAAACTCAGGTAATTTTTTACGAATATGTTTATTTTCTGTTTATTTTCTGAAACATAGGAGACTGGGTCTACTGATAACCTGTTATAGCCTTTTTCATCATAAAATTACTTGGAAAATGGCCTTTACATCCTTCAAAAGGTCTTCTGGGGGAACTACTGCTTCGTTTATACTTCTAAGGCTTTTAGTGTTTATAATCATTATCAATATCATTCATTCAGTGAATATTAATACTGCAGATTATTATTATTATCATTATTATTATTATTATTATTATTATTATTATTATTATTATTTTTTATCATAATTCATTATTATATTATTATTATCATTAGTATTATATTAGTATTATAGTATTATTATCATTATTATTAGTATTATTTCAATTATTATCATTAATTATTATATTATTATTATTATCATTATTATTATTTTATTATTATATTATTATTCATTATTATTATTTATATTATTATTATTATTATCCTCATCATCATTCTCCGCTGCCCTTTGGTTTTCTTTCTCTCCTCCTCTGCACTTTTCCTCGCCCTAACCGGCGTGGAAAAAATCTACGGACTCCACACGCCACATTTCACACCCGCGCCCCTTCACCTGCCCGTAAATCCGTAAATGCACACCTTGGCGAATTATTGTCATAGACGCCGCACCGAGACGAATTGATCGCTTTTTCCGCATCCATACCGGGCATTATTGACAGATTATGCTAATGAGGAGGGTCGCGTGCCCCAGGCCCCGTCGGTGTCAACGCCCAAGTTAATGGCCAAGGTCACGTGTCTTGTGTCTTGTGTGGGGGGTTTTATTGAGAATTTGACTCGATAAGAATATTTCTCATTCTTTTTTTGAATGGAGGAATAAATGGATTAATAGACAGATAAAGGGATGATAAATTTTCATGATTGTGGTGAAAACTTTTTTATATCTTTGTGGATATGCATGCGGAGAGATGTATATTGCGAAGTATTGGAAAT
>NW_020871061.1:327315-329815 GCF_003789085.1 Penaeus vannamei
CTCGTCATACATGTCCTTTAACACCTTCACATAATTCTCTGCCACTCCCGACTTCCTTATACAGTGCCAGAACTCTCTCGGCACCCTGTCATAAGCCTTCTCTGTCTACAAACACGCAGTGCAACTCCTTCTCTTCCTGGCACGACACCATATTGTTGCTCAGCTGATAACGATAATGATTATGATAATGATAATAATACTACTAATAATTATTATGATAATAATATCAATAATAATAATAATAATAATAATAAAATGATAATGATAATAATAATGATGATAATAATAATAATAGTGATAATAGAAATAAGAATATTGATTAGTTATCATGACTATAATAATAATGATAATGATAATAACAGTGATAATGTTAATAATGATGAAACAATATTTATGATAATGATAGAAATATAATGATGATAATAATGATAAGGATAATAATGAATATAAGAATAATGACGATAAAAATAACGATAATGATAATATTGATGATAATGAGTGTAATGATAATCAAAACAATGATGATAACAATGATAATACTGATAATGATGATGACAACAACAATTACAGAAGTAATATTAGTTATAAAGCAGTTCACAGTGATAAATTATGTAACTGACAATACTCATACACACAACTAGCGCGTCTACTCTTCAATTTCACTTCAAAGTTTTCTAAATGACTGTAAAATTAACGAAATAGCAATATAATGAATAGTCTCTATAGCAACAACGACGGTGGTAATAGAGGACTACAATACATAGCTAATAATTGTTATGCAACAATAACAATAGAAATATTGTTTCACAGTAAAAGTACTGACGTTATGTATTGATAACAAACCGTTATTGACCTTTCGAAACTCATATTCAATTAAAAGACAATTTTGTCAATGTATGCATATGCATCTAAGTATATCAAAGTATATCAGAGATCAGCAATTATCTTTAACATTCGATCTTTTTTTTCACTGTTACAATAATTCATAAACGGGAAAAATAATAATAACAAGAGCTATAATCATATGTAAAATACATGTAAAACAGTGACCATAAACAGGAAAGTAAAAGGCAATATGATAACAATAGACCTATTAATCAATACAATACCAATAAGCCTAATAACAGATAAAATTAATCTCGATAAAGTATATTAACACCTTACAATATATCAGTATTCACTTCTCATGCCAGATATTCCTTGTATATATGAAGAACTAATGTTTACCTTTGAAATAAAAGTTTTAGATTAATACCGCTACTATGTACCTTCTTAGTTTGATATGTATAGTGAATGGGGATCTAAAATAATAACAATAATGATGATGATGTAGATAATTATAGCGATAATGATATTATTAATGATAATAACAATACTACTAATAATAATGATAATGATTGCAATAATGATTATGGTGATAATGATACATATATGATAATGATAGAAAAATAATGATTATGATAATGATGAAATATAATGATTATGATAATAATTGAAATAATAGTGATAACGATAATGATAGTAATGATAACAGTAGTAGTAGTAGTAATGATAATAATAATGAAAATAATAATAAGGATAATTATGATAATAGTAATAATAGTACTAACAATGATAATGATAAAGATAATGATAATCATAATGATAACAAAATTAATAATGATATTGGTGATAATGATAATAAAAGTAATAATGACATTGATTAATGATAATGATGATACGATACTGATAATGACAATAATAACAATGATGAAAATAACAGCAATTATGATTTTGATAATGATAATAACAGTAATAACAATAACAATTATCTTTATTACTCTCATCATTATACTGGGATATCATTAATACGCCTCTTAATTACTATAAATCACACTAAATAATGAAGCACCAGTTTACTCGTGTTTAACTGTGCCTTCTTAATGCCAGAATTCCTGAAGCCATAAGGGAAATTTTAGGGCAATTGATAACTAATATTGACCTCTATTGCACAGATAAATCGACCTTTGTATATATTGAAAGATGCACTTCCATAGAAAGATCATTTTTTCTACAAATGATATGATATATTAGGACTGTCTATATCTCCCTCGACCCCCACCCTTAAAAGGCCTCTTAAGTGTTTTGGGGTGAGTGGAATTGGCTCCTTCTCCATTCCTTTTCTTATATTCCTTTCTATTCCCTTCTTATTCATTTTCCTCCCTTTTCCTTCTCTTCTCTCGTCCTCCCTATTCAGTTCTTCTACATTTGCTCATAATTCCCTCTCTCTTTTGTCTTGTGTCTCGTTCTTATGCTTCCCTCCTCATTTTCTCTCTTCTTTCCCCTCTGCTTCCCTTTTCTTTCCGCTCTTCTCATCTCTCCTTCTTTTCCCTCTTTACTACTTCTTTCTTTTTTCTCCATTTCCTCCTCAGTCACCTCCGACTCTCCCACCTCCTTTCTCCTACCCTCCCCCTTCCTTCCTTCCTTCCCTTCCTCCCTCCCTTCTCATCTCTCTCTCTCC
>NW_020871061.1:337315-352315 GCF_003789085.1 Penaeus vannamei
TTATGTGTACTTTGCTTGTATGTGTGTTCGGATTAAGTAAACTTCTTACAACCTGCAGTTACACAAATAAACAAAAAATCTTACTGTTATGACTGTGTATACATTTTGTGTATGTATGAATGTGTGTTGTGTTAATCTATGACTTTGATGTGTGTTTGGAAAGTAAACAACTGCAGTTACTAAACAAAAAATCCTTACTGACAATTATGACTGTGTATACATTTATGCAGGCTGTGTATGTGTTTATGAATGTGTATTGTGTTAATCTTTGAGTACTTTGCTTGTATGTGTTTCGATTAAGTAAACCTCTTACACCAGTTACACAAATAAACAAAAAAATAATTACTAGCAATTTCCATGTGCTTTCGTTTGCCCAAGTAAATGAATGTTATGTACACATCTTTCCTGAGAATAACTACATTGGTATATATGTATGGCTGTGTGTTGAAGTAGATCGTATTGAATTAGATCAACAGAAAGAAAAGATTTATAAAAAGATATATAGTATATACACTTACACACACATATATATTCATACGTATATGTATGTGTGTGTGCGTCGATATTTAGACAAACAGACAAACACGATGTGGAGATTAGGATACATAATAGTCAGAGAATTAGGTAATGAAATAGATATGACACACATTAATAGATAGATAGGCGCATTGTAAATACTAGATAGATGGATAGATATAGACAGACAGATCTACACAGAAACTTATGTGCTGCATACAAATAACTGATGAATAGAGATAGATCGGAGGAAAGAAAAAATCCTCATTCATAACATCCCGGAAGTTAAAATCACTTTATCATTCTTAAATAAACACACATATATATATATGGTATACATACATATATGTGTGTGTGTGTGTGTGTAATATCATATTCTAATAGTCAAAACTTACTGATCTTTCCTACCATGGTACAAACACAAATACATACGCATGTAACCAACAAAATATATATACATATATAAACATACACAAGCGTGCAAAGTCACACAGACACATACATACTTATAAGACCATATACATATAAACGTACGCCATCTAGAAATACACATACACATATAGACATAAGTTATACAGATATATACGTTAAGAGTCACACAGAGTAATACCACCCGCACCTACTATCATTATAACTATGGTATTATAGGGAAGACTGCAAAAAAAAAAATCACTCAGGAAATATACCAACCTTTGCACTATAACACTAAACATCACATTCAGTATAATACTCACACGATGGTCTTAATGTTGACAAGACTGCGAAAATATAAAATTCAATCACTATACAATGCTTTTCACCGTAACTGTAAACATTACCTTCAATCTCACACCATCATACCATTTTATTACAGTTCTAAACATCCCAATTACTCCTACACTATGGGTTTCCCACGATAACATGAAATATTACAATCCCTCTCCCACTATCATATCCTTTCACTATAACACTAAACATCACATTCCCTTTCACACTATCATCCTAATTCACAATAACATGTGAACTTTCGCCTCTCGTACTCTTAATTCCCTTCTTGTACTGTTACGTACCCCCCCCCCCCCCCCTTCCACCATGGCTAAACAAACTGTTTTATTTAGGATAATGCAGATAGTATACTAATTATGAAAAGATTGCATTGCAGGAGTGGTAGTCAATAAATTCGAATTTAATACACGAATAAAAAAGATGATTCATAGAACATGTGATGTTTCCGTTTGTGTGTGTGTGTGTGTGTGTGTGTGTGTGTGTGTGTGTGTCTGTGTGTGTGTGTGTGTTCCTTGTTTGTTCACGTACCCTTATGATCTATGTTGCGGTCCCCCAGGGGTACGCGGACCCCAGTTTGGACAACACTGCTCTACCACACTCTTTCACAATAACAGCAAACATCATATTCAGTCTCACATTATAACGCCCTTTCTCTATAACACTAAAAATCAAATTCATACCACCATACCCCCAAACTATAGCACTAAAATACATATTCACACACACTGTCATACCACGATACCCCCCACCAACTATAACACTAAAATACATATTCACACACACTGTCATACCACCATACCCCACACCATCTTGTTCCAACCCCTTTCTGGCGCCATAACTGGTCATTAACACGTCCAGCTAATCTATCTCAGGTAGCCACTGAAGACGACCGGGAGCCATGAAACATGACCGTAATCTCATGATGGGGGCCGCTGCACCATAACAATGTCCCTCTGCTTATAAAAGGGATTTCGAGACTGCTACAGGTCAATCAAAGTCACTCGATAGTCGATTTCTGCGGTGACTCAAATGAGGTCATGTTTTTTTTTCCTTTTTATTTTCTTTATAATCGTACATTTCTATGACAGGTTCCCAATCTTTTTATAACAGTGACCCCTTTCTCAGACTCTTGACACATCCGCAGCCATCCCTTTTGTTTTCATTCAAATATATCACATATGCTCTACGGTATTCCACAACGCATATGATTTTTTTAATTTCTAGGGATAGTATTGAGTAACAATATACCGGCTAGTAGTAAGTAGAAGGAGGAAGTGAACGTAAATGAACGTAGAAAAAAAAATTCTTCCCAACTGAAAGACACGCGACACAGTCATCATCATGAAGACCGTCACTGTTGATGACTATACGTATTGTAAAAATGCTAAAAATAAAAAATAAGATGACTATAAAAACAACTTTTGTCTCTAGTAATTATACAAAATATATTTTTTTCTATTACTATTTGGATGCTCTAATCAGTACCATTATCATACTCATTATCAATTTTGCTGTTACGATTTTATGATCATGTTTGTTTATCATTATTGTTATTACTACTATCATTATCATCTATTCAACATTATTGTTATTACTACTATCATTATTATTTAATCATATTTTCAATATCATTATTACTAATCAATATCATAACTTTGATTATGGCCACTACCAGTAAAGGCCTTTTAGAAGCATCCGAAACACAAAACACTTTTATACATCCTTAAATATGTTTGACTTTTATTACTGTTAAAACATCTTTTGTCTGCATCAAGTTGGCATTATGTTTTTTAACTACGAATAATAGCATTTTTCTCTTGATAAAGGACTCACATGCAAAGATTTTTTTGTGTCATTTTAGCAGTATATCACAAACATGCTCACTCAATAGGGGTAAAATCTGATTTTAAGTCGCTGGAACAACTTGATATGCATTTCCAAATATGACATGATATGATTTCTGTGAGTTGAATATCTTCGAAATCCCTCGGTACCTCTATGAGTCAATATTATAGACTCTAAACAAAAAATAATTGTCTCTTGATTTGTGTAGCAAAAGCATGTAATCACTGGACTGAGTGTGGGTACAAGGTGCAAATCTTCAAGCAACAATTTACTTCCACTTGCCATGTGAAGAACAATGGATGTACAGGAAGTAATAAAATAAGTATAATTAATTTGTTTGATTCTGATAATTGCAATTAAAAGTGTCCACAGCCTTTTCTGGAATCGGAATGATAGGTAAATACACAGTATTAGCCACAGAGGCGTCTGGTATATTTCCAATTCATTTAAAGATACCACACCAGCATTTGAAGCAGTTTGATTGTTTACTGTGGACTGTTTTATTACTGAAAAATCTCGTTCTGTCTGCCTCAAGTTGGGCATTTATATTTGTTATTATATTAAAATAATAACAAGGCGGGGGTAACTTGAGAAATACCTAGTCTTCAGTCAGTCTAGATTTATATATTTCTAAATTATAGAGCGGTTAATGCTCGCAAAACCCCGCTGTCTTGCTCAATTATAAATTATTTAAGTGAATATTATTCTATCATTAAGATTATTAATCTAAAGTTGAATTGGCCATTTCCTTTTACGGTAATATTTTATGACCGTTTGGGTCTGCCAAGGTGCAAGTGTTTTGTAATCAAGGATAATAATTCATTTCTGATACATCATATAAGCAGTGAATTTAGTGACACTACTCGCTTGAGTAGAAATGTAATGGAGATATTTTTTTTTTTTTATTAAAAGTGCACGTATATGATTAGGTTAATTTGATTTTTTTTTTCCAATAAGATCGTTTTAATATTTTTGTCTTCTTTTCTTAAAATATTTCCCAGACAATTGAAATGTATGTACTAATAATCTGCTACCATGATTTCAATTTCCTAATTCCCTTTCATAATCTATTCTATATTTGAACTGCCATTTTGTTGATTATAAATTATAATTAGCATTGGCAATGTTTAAATGTTACTCTGACCTGGAAATCAGCCTCTTTTTATTTACTTAGTTATCAGAAATAAGAAGTAGGAAATCTTTGTTGTTAAGTGTATTAAAGAATATTAGTGTTACTGTTTGTAATAGTCAAACATACGGTAATTCCCTCTACATACTATTATAATCATTAGCGTTACTGACAACCTTTTTTATTACTTATTACAATATCAATAGTGTTGGAGCGAGAGATATATTTTCTTGAACTATAATAACTACAGTAGAAAACAATTCTTTTCACGACTGAAAGTAATATGTAGTCTTCAGTCCATGTAAATATATTTCTCACCTTGCATTTTGCATTAATCATCAGATGTGTTATCAAATTTTTACCATATTATAAACTTAGATGTGAAATATAAGGTTTTTATATCGTGTTGATTGTAGTTGTTATTGTTAGTATAATTGTTATTATTGTTTAACTAATATATTTTTGTTATAGTATGTAGAATTAATAACTTGACAAAACAAAATATTTAACGTGTTCTGATCAATCTTCACCAAGAGTGCTGATCGAAATTACCATTAGCATCATTTAATATAATTAATATTAATTAGAGCATTCCAATTATTATTATTGATAACTATAATGACTGATCTTGCAATAATATATCATTATTTTTCTTATTGCGATCATTGCCAGGAATATTAGTTATCTTTACTACTCTCATCAATAATACATAATTTTACTCTTTTACTCTAATAATTATTATCATTATCGATATGAATATGTTTATAATCATCATTGTTATTTTTTTTATTATGATGGTTATTATTCAGTATTCCATCATTACTACCATCATTGTTATTGCCATTAGTAATAAAATAATGCTTAATAGCATTGATATTGTTATTGTTAGGATAGTGTTATTACCAGTCATTATTGATAACATCATCGTTACCATTATTATTGTTACTAATAGAAATAGTAATATCAGTATTATTGTTATCATCCTTATCGTTGTTGTTATTATTATCAGTATCATCATAATCATCACCATTATTGTTATTATCACTATCATCAGTCATTATCATTATTATCACCATTTTTTTTATTCATTATCTTAAATTATCTATCATATGTGATTGTTATGCATGCTGTTATCACAAGAATTACTTTTACCATCATCTTTTTTCTTCTTTTTTTTCTTTTTTTTGTTCCCATCATTCTAACAAGGTACATAATAAGTACATGAAAAGAAAAAAAATGAATAAAAAATATCCCAACAGCTGTTGTCTTGTGTCCTCGTTATCAAGATCTAGATTGCACAAACGTCCTCAGAAAACGGAAGACAAAAAATAATGTATTTTGTACCTAAAAGTTTGTTTAAATTATGTCGTTCCTTTGACCTACTTGATGTAACACTATCGCGATGGTATGATAGCTGTGTGATAGTCTGTAAAATTATTATACTCCATTATGTCGTCTGATGATGAAAAATTCTGACTAAATATGAGATAATGAATTAAGCCTGCAATGCGGTTTGTAGATCAGAAAGCACATGACCTAAAAAATCAATTTTTGATCCTGTTTTACACTAGCATCTGCAAACTGCAATTCTCTGCTTGTAAGTTATGATAGATACCTAAAAATATATGCCTTCCTGTCCTTTGGTGTTCCGGACCCATATATCTCATAGCATTTCAAAATTTTGTGTTCTATTCATTAATGATATTTTAATGTAATCTGTTCGCATCATCTAGAGTTATAATAGTTTTGCCAGGTACGATAGTTCTCATTCAAATGTAAATATAATCTGCTTGGATCTTTATATTTCAGTTCTGCGATCTATATAATTCATTTTAGTGAATATCATACCTATTTCAAAATCTAAGAATCAATTACATGATTCTAATATAAACAAATAGACAAAAATATACCGCTACTATTTCAATTTCTAAGAATCAATTACATAATTCTGATGTAAACAAACAGACAAACATATATCGCCACTATGTCAATTTCAGAAATCAAACGGAATCAATCTGATGTAAACAAACAGACAAACATATGTCAATTTCTAAGAATCAATAACATGATTCTAATACAAACAAACAGACAAACACATACCGCCACTCTATGCATATAATAACATCTGGGAAATGCGACGTGGACCTCGTTTGACAGGCTCGCGTGTCTTGTTCTGAAGGTTACCTTCTTGTGACCTACTATGTAGGTCTAGCTACAAGTGGGACAGTAATTGATTGTGCTCACGAAGATTCCTGCTACCTTTGACCTTTGGAAAGATCGATTTGTTAGTCTTTATTCATGTATTATCATATATATGTGTTTATTATCATTGTTATTAGTATCCTGGTTTATATTTTCGTGATTATGAGTATGATTGTTATTGTTATCATCACATTATTATTGCGGTTATTTTGAGTCGATTAAACATCCGTCGAAGATCCAGATTATTCCGAATTATCTGTCTGTCTCTGGTTATCTACATAATCAGGAGAAAATGGAAAGGAAAACAGAAAATGTTTTGCTGGATAGTCGGTAAAATTGTCTGGGATCAATAACATAAGAAAGACATGCCAGCTGTACGTGCAAAGCTTTCGTCAGGAGAACGGCAGCCTTTTAGAGCTATTCCGTGCATGATCTTGTTTGTATATCCCGTTTTATGTTATTGAACCAGCTTTTGACTTTCCTATTGTAGGATTCCGAAGAAAAGAACTTGACTAATTCATATTTTTTTCGGTCAGCAATAGAAAGACAACTAATTCATATATTTTTTCGGTCAGCATTAGCTTTCTATTAGATTTCTATGTTTGCAAGCAAGCGCCATCAAAATAAAGAGGTACAAATATGTATACAGGTAGACCCCATTTCTAGTTCGATGGGCCAATAAGGAGGAAGAAAACCCAACATGTCACAGCTGGACGACACGTGGCAGTCAGCCATTGGTCCCTCACATGCGCAAAGCTCTCTTCTTTTGTACAATGGTCCTGCATCTTCGAGAAATTATTGGGATTTAGGATTATTACGCGAAACTGTGTATAATATCCTTACGCGTGAGAACTGAAAGTCATTATCGACCGTACGAATGCCAGGAATAAAGAGAGAGAGAGAGGGGGGGGGGGAGAATATTGAAAGAATAGTGTAGGATGGGTTAATGCACCAACCTGTCTGACGTTAGAAAATACTAGTTCGTTATTTTGTGTATTGGCGGGGAAGTCACGAAGGTGTAATTACCCTCTTGAAATTTGCTGTGTAAAGACAAGATGGTGTTTTAAAAAAGTAAGAATGAATGTAACGAGAAAAAGGAAGAAAATTAAAAAGAAATGTTTCCTGAATTTGGTATAATTACCAATCGTGATGAAAATAATGGTACATATAATAAACACAAGCATAGTGTTAATGATATGTATAACAGCAATAGTAAGTGTCCTATTAGCAGTAGTGATACTTGAGAATAAGGCTGAAATAATAATGATGATATCAATGATGGCGTAAGTTATTATGGTGATAATCGTGAAAAAAAAACTAGAATGATGATTAACAAAAAACAAAAACGATAATCTTGGGAATAACAGACGCGTAACCGTTAAATGTGATTTGTTAACATGATGCAACAAATATTGAACAGTTCACCAACGACATGCAGTGAAAAGCAATTCAATACGAGGCATAATAGAGAAATGTCATAAACCTTTTTAGGAAATTCCAGAAGCCTAATCCAACTTCTACTACAAGGGCCTCCTTCCTCCAGCATCTAAAATCCCGACCAGTCTCTTGATCAAAATCATCCACATCCGAATTCGCAAACAAATTATCAGCTAGACGAAAAAAACCGAAATTCTTAGCCCACCAAAAGCCGAAACCTTTTTATCGCATCTGGAACCGCAAAGCCGAAATTAGCCAACCAGAAGCCAAACCTTTTTATCGCATCTGGAACCGCAAAGCCGAAATTCTTAGCCACCAAAAGCCGAAACCTTTTTATTCGCATCTGGAACCGCAAAGCCGAAAGCCGCCGAAACCTTTTTATCGCATCTGGAACCGCAAAGCCGAAATTCTTAGCCCACCAAAAGCCGAAACCTGGAAACCGCACCAAAAGCCGCTAATCCAAATTTCTCCGTCAAGCGAGAGCAGACATCTGGCAACCAAAAGCATTTCCTTTGAACTCCTCTCCCTGTTGATGGAAATGACTCCTCCTTTGCAAGGTCATTCGTGTATGTTGTCTTCGTAATTTATCTCCCTCCTTTGTTTGTCCAGCCGCCATTAATAATGATTTTCTTTGACTCACGTCAAGCGTCTTTTTTTCTTTTTCCTTTTTCTTTTTCCTTTTAACAACAACCAATAATTGTTTCTCTGTTGTGGTATTTGTTTTTAAACTCATTTTGTTTCCGTTTGTGTTACTGCTTACTTCAACACACGCGCGTAACGCACACACACACACACACACACACACACACACACACACACACACACACACACACACACACACACACACACACACACACACACATACAAATAAATAAAACTTGTTTTTTCCTATACTTATTAACCTATACTAGCCTTATTTGTTTATTCTTATTCCAATTTTAGTAATAGTAACAATGCGGTTAATGAGAGAGAATATTTATTACATTACATATCTCTGTTTTTGTTTATATCATTATTTCTATATCGCGTGCGCTCGAGAAAATAATTTTTGATAATATAACATTTTCGATTTGATGTTTGTTCTCCAGGATGAAGGCGAAGTCTCGCTTGGTTAGCCTTAATGAGATCATGAATCTTCCCGAGTTGTTGATGCCATGAACTTTGTCGCGCTCAATATGCATGACTAAGGCAATTCTATGTGCATGTATTTTTTATGAAGATAGCATGGGGCATATACCGAATCATCCCCACGACTTGATGGTGAATAAATCATTCATAAAATCGAAAAATGCATTGACGGGAAACTAATACGAACAAAACGCTAATAATCTCAAGTCTGTAAAATCTGTGAAACGTAACGCCTTAGTGACCTCTTTAACAAGGTCATGGGACAGGGGGTCGTTCGCATATGCTTATTCTTTCTGTAGTGATAATAGGATTGATAAGTAATGTCCAGCTGTGACGAAAATTTTGGATCAACAAGCTACACCTAATTCGAGTTTGACAGTTGTGTATATTATTGGAGGTTACTGATGACCAGCTGATAAAATTAGAAAATGAGAGATAATTGGCATTTGTGTTAAGATCGTTGTGATGACTATTTTTTGGTATTGTCATTATCGTTATTATTGTTATGGCTGTTATTGTTGTTGTTATCATCATCATCATCATTATTTCTTATCACTATAATGATAATGATATGATAAGTAAGAGTAATAATAACATTAATAATAAATAAATGATAATATGATGATAGTATTAATAGTGAAAACAATAATATATGAAAATAATTATAATAATAATAATATATAATATAATGAGAAGAATAAATAATGAATAATAAATAATAATAATAATATAATAATATAATAATAATAATAATAATAATAATAATAATAATAATAATAATAATAATAATAAAGAGAACAACAATAGGGATAATAATAATAATAATCAACAGCTACAACAAAAATAATAATCATCATAATAATACCGTGAATGCTATGATAATGATAACAATAATGATGATGATAATAATCATTATTATGATTATCATCATTATCATTACCATTAGCTTTAGCACACTAGTGGTAATTATAATTTTAAGTGTAATTATGATAATAATAATGATAATGATAATAGTAATAATTATGATAATAATAATAAGAAAAAGAAGAAGAATTATGCTACAACAACAAGAGCAAAATTAAAAATAACAAAAATACTAACAATGATGATAATGATAATAATAGTATTGATAACAACAAAATAATAATAAGGATTATACCACAGCAACAGCAGCAAAATTATGAATAATTTTTGATAATACTAATAATTATAATGAAAATAATTGTCATCACTGTCATCATTAATACTTATTTTTTTAACGATTATCAGTATCATTATCCTCATGACCTTCAACATTAAGTGCTTGACTTTTTCTTTACTGATTGGATGGATTTTTTTTTTCTTTGATGGATGCCATCTCAGTATATCTCCGTAGAATAAATGGCAAGGAATGTGGCAGCACACTTAGGAAAGATATCAGGTTATATAAAGTTGATTACACGCCTGTCAGAGTATCATCCTCCACTGTTAACATGCGTAAGTAACAAGATGAAGAGGACAGTTTCTGATCCCATCTAAGAGTGAACAAGGCGCTCCCATGTTCTTTCCTTATCAAAATCAAATATGCTGATTGGTCTTACTCGGAGAGGAAAATGCTTTCTCGGAATTGTTGTCATTATAAGCGAGTTTATTGCCCCTCAATCTGCGTGAGCGATGCGTTTACAAAAGAAAATAGTTGAAAAATATGTTTGTATGGAAAAAAAATGGTGAAAATTTCTGCGTGGGTTTCAGGGGTGTTTACAAACGCTGAAAACAAATAGAGTAGGATGATCTCTAACAAGGTCTCCCGTGGAGCTGAGCTTAACAAGGGAACTACATTGATGACTTATCTGTGCCCGTTCCATTGGCCTGAATCTTAGCCTCAGACGTTCAAACACTTCTACACGACCTGGACTTAAATACTTTTTACCGTCTGATACAGAGGGAGAATTGCATTATTTTAAATAGAATGAGAATATGAACCGTGTATGATGAATGTATTGAATATTAATGATGAGAAGTATGTGTCCCTTATACATGTATTTGACCGATATGTTGATGCTTTTAGAAGAATGAGGATTCTTTCTGTGTGACAGGCAGAAGACATCGAAAGGTATTATTTACAGTGGAAACGCATGGTCCATTTTGGGCGAGAAATATTACATGATATTGAAGGTGTTCCCTAATTTCACACGATAAACGTAAATAGCAAAGCTTGACGTACGAAATTATTATACACCCTCTCACACTTAACCCTATCTCTCAAGTACGAGTGCAGTGTATTCGAAGCCGCATAAATCAACAGTATCTCAGGGACCATTATGCCTAAACACAAGATGCATAGCCTCACTTGCCCTTTGTGTTGAGGCGAGGTGGCTCATAACTCTGGCCGGCGTTCCGCTCTGGTGTTGGCTCGTCTTCAGATGCGTGTGACTGCGTTTGTGTTTTATTTATGCGTCTACTCAGTGGATAAAGTTTGGATGTATCCGAATACATACGTGCGCGCGCGAACATACACACGTTCATATATATATATATATATATATATATATATATATATATATATATATATATATATATATATATATATATATATATATATATATATATATATATATATATATATATATATATATATATATATATATATATATATATATATATATATATATAATATATATATATATATATATATATATATATATATATATATAATATATATTTATATATATATATATATATATATATATATATATATATATATATATATATATATATAAATAATATATATATATATATATATATTGTAATACCTATACCAAATACCTAATCTCACTAAGATTAAATTTTACTTAGTTTTATAATAATCATATTTTTTATTATTATTATTTTATTTGTTTATTATTCATTTATTGATTTATTCT
Source organism: Penaeus vannamei (assembly GCF_003789085.1). NCBI lineage: Eukaryota > Metazoa > Arthropoda > Malacostraca > Decapoda > Penaeidae > Penaeus > Penaeus vannamei. The sequence goes on from NW_020871061.1 coordinate 349,241, forward strand.
TAGTTTTATTAATATTCTTAATGTTTAATTATTATTATATTATTTATTATTCATTTATTGATTTATTTTTACTGTTTTATTGATAATATTATTTATATCTATTATCATTTATTTATTATTCATTTATTGATTTATTTTTACTTAGTTTTATTAATAACCTTATTTTCATTTATTATTATTATTTATTTTTCATTCATTGAATTATTTTTACTTTGTTTTATTATAATCTTATTTTTATTATTATTATTATTATTATTCATTTATTATTCATTTATTGACTTATTTTTACTTTGTTTTATTAATAATCTTATTTTTATTTATTTTTATTGTTATTTGTTTATTATTAATTTATTGATTTATTTTTACTTAGTTTTATTAATACTCTTATTCATATATATTATTATTATTTATTTATTATTCATTTATTGATTTATTTTTACTTAGTTATATTAATAACCTTATTTTCATTTATTATTATCGTTATTTATTTTTCATTCATTGATTTATTTTTACTTTGTTTTATTATAATCTTATTTTTATTCATTATTATTATTATTATTAATGTATTACATTTATTGACTTATTTTTACTTAGTTTTATTAATAATTTTTTATTTATTGTTATTATTATTATTATTATTAATTTATTATTCATTTATTGACTTATTCTTACTTAGTTTTATTAATAATCTTATTTTTATTTATTATTACTGTTATTTGTTTATTATTCATTTATTGATTTATTTTTACTTAGTTTTATTAATAATCTTATTCATATATATTATTATTATTTATTCATTATTCATTTATTGATTTATTTTTACTTATTTTTGTTAATGATCTCATTTCTATTTATTTCATGTTTACGTACATGACATGACATGACGTCCTGCTCCTCCCGCAGACGGCCGGTCCCTCTTGCCAGCCCACAAGGACCCGAACGAGGCAGCGCCATGTTGAGCCAAGCCGTCGACCGCCGCCGGGATATTGTCGGCCAGGACATCCTCTCGCCTTTTTATGCCCCGCCCGACCGCAAGACCTCAGCCCAGATCATCCGCGAAGCAAGGAATGCCATCAATCTCGGGGATGCCGGAATGGGCGTGCAGCGGATGGGCGTGAGAACGGTGCAGACCAAGCGCCCCTTCACGCCCCGGGAGAGAGAGAGGACTCTGTTCAGTAGCAGCGCCGGGACCACGCGGGGGGAACGGCCTCCGAGTTCGTTCACGTGAGTAGTTCCGTGTCTGAGGTGTATGAAATAAAACGTTTCATCGTCATCATCATTATTATCATCATCATCGTCGTCGTTGTCATGATATCTTCGTCGTCGTTGTCATCATTATCATCATCTTCGTTGTCGTCATCATTATAATCATCTTCGTCGTCGTTGTCATCATCATTATCATTATCATTATCTTCATTGTTATTATTATTCATAAAAAAAATACTAGCACTATTACTTCGTAGCATACAACGAATTAGAATAGTTACCCTGTAGCAATCACCTTGTCTCTTAAATTTATACAAACCTCTCATTGTCATGGAGCAATTGGATATATCAGCATTTATATTTCGGGGTGTTAGTGCGTGAGAAATAGTTACTTCTTTTCGATTTCTATCTAATTGGGTTCACGTTACTTTTCTGGTGATTATTTGTATAAATTTCGAACAATTCTGGTTATACACGGGTGAAATATCCTCAAGTCAAATGTGTTTTTATAACCGCACAGTAAGGATTTAGAGTAAGTCATCTTGTCTGGAACGAACTCCTCTTCCCTTACAGAATAAGCTGCCTTCGCTGGTGTCCTCTCGAAGGGTTCAAAGGCACCAATTTCGAGCTCTGTCCCTCTGCGACTGTAAGTTATTCTTCCCTTTTCATCTCGTCTGTTTTGTATTTTCTATGTAAATTATGATTAGTATCAATATAGCCTTGTTTTTTGTCTCTTTGTTCCACAGTAGCAGTCTCTCTTTTTTCACGTAAACATTCAAAGTAGTTTAAAAAGACAACCTGGCATATATGTAACATCTTCTCCCGTGTTACAGTGTCCGAAAATTAGTCCTAGGCGATTCTGTCATATAAGAAACGAAATCCATTGCTCTACAGTTTTCCACATTTGCGCATTTGCAACTTCATTTTCTTATTTTCTTTTTCTTTTTCTGTCTGTCTCTGTATCTCTCTCCCTTCCCTCTCCCCCCTCTCTCCCTCTCCCTCTCCCTCTCCTCCCTCTCTCCCTCTCCCTCCCCCCTTCTCTCTCTCTCTCTCTCTCTCCCTCTCTCTTAAACTACCGCGTTCTGCAGTGCCTGAGGAAGCGGAGGACAACGATGACGGGGGCAAGACACCTCGGCGCTCCTCCGTGCCAATGCCTCAGCGCAGTGCCACTTGTCTACGATGAGCAGCTTACAGGTGGGCCAAGGAAGCGGTTCGTCGACAGTGATTTAGCGGAAATTGGGCATCATTATATTGTGGGTGTGTGTGTGTGTGTGTGTGTGTGATGTGTGTGTGTAATGTGTGTGTGTGTGTGTGTGTGTGTGTGTTGTGCGTGTGTGTGTGTAAATATATATTAATGTGTGTGTGTGTGTGTGTGTGTGTGTGTGTGTGTGTGTGTGTGTGTAATATATATATATATATATATATATATATATATATATATATATATATATATTATATATATATACATATATATATAATATTGTCGTAGTTTCATTTTATAAAAATCTGATTCGGGTGGAGGGTGACTGATGTATTGCCAAAATGTGAAAACAGAGAGAGAGAGAGAGAAAGGAAAGGAAGAAAGAAGAAGAAAAAGAAATATACATATATATAAATAGATGTTCCATTACTTATTCAGAATAGTCCAAGTTCACCTCAATAACGAAAACTCACATCGAAATATACGACACTGTGATTAAATAATTTCTGAAATTTTGTTGTAAATTACAGTCACATGATCATCACAGAGCTCACATCAAATCATATGAATAATACTAAAAATCCAAAGTATTTAAGTTGATTATGATTATGTGTCAGATATCAGATTAACTTTAATAAAGTCTTATCTAACTTTACTGTTTTTGTTAT
>NW_020871061.1:357315-359815 GCF_003789085.1 Penaeus vannamei
ATGATGACGGTGTAGAGAGAGAGAGGGGGTGGGGGGAGGTGGAGAGTGAGTGAGAGAGGGGGAGAGAGAGAGTCAGAGGGGAGAGGGAGGAGAGGGAGGGAGGGAGGGAGGGAGGAGGGAGGAGAGGGAGGGAGAGAGGGAGAGAGGGAGAGAGGGAGAGAGAGAGAGAGAGAGAGAGAGAGAGAGAGAGAGAGAGAGAGGAGGAGAGAGAGAGAGAGAGGGATAGGGACAGACAGACAGACAATCAGATAGGCAGAGAGGAGAGCGAAAATGACAAGATTATAATGACTAAGCTACCTTAAGCCATACCAAATACCTTCCTTTCCACCTTCCGCAGCTCAAGTGTCAGGCAGCAACCTAACCTCAGTCTGCAAGCTCGTGTTCAAAGTAACCCGCCACGACGCCAACGACGCTCTCTTCCTCGAGGGTAACCTACTCGACCTACTCCTCGAGGCCGTGGCTTGCGTCCCGCCCCTGGAGCAGCCCGAGGCGTGTGTCTATGGCTACGGCGCCCTCAAGTTCCTCACCATGAACTCCCAGCTGGTGACTCGACTCCTGAACCGAGGGGTGCTCGAGTTGCTGGTTCTGCACATGAAGCTCATCGTCAACCATGTGAGTATGTGGAGAAGTATGAGGTTGTGTGAGGAAAAGTGAGTGAGGGAGAGATGTGAGTGAGAGAGTTGAGATGAGTGTGAGTGAGAGAGAGAGAGAGAGAGAGAGAGAGACAGAGAGAGAGAGAGAGAGAGAGAGAGACAGAGACAGAGACAGAGACAGACAGAGACAGAGACAGACTGCCAAACAGAAAAAAGAATGGAGCGAGACAACACGATAAAGAACATAACAGAAATAATCAAAAACAAAATCAACACAGCCCAATAACCACCGACGCACGCATGAAATACCCTCTCTCCACGCAACCCAGAATCCTAAGATAACGAATTCCTTAACCCTTTCCCTCCGAGCAGCAGCAGGAGAGCGGAAGTGTCCCCGAACAGACACACTACGCCCTAGTGCAGCTGACAGGAACCCTTCGCCACGTGAGCAGCTGCGAGAGGACTTTCCCCCTCCTGCTGGTGACAGGGGCGGTGCCGCAGGTGTGCAATCTGCTGCAACATTTCTCCCACGATGCAGATGTGACCGCTAATGTGGTGAGAATTCTGAGGTATGTTGAACGGGGTTTGGAGGTTATGTGTATGTTGTGTTCACTCTAATGTTTTGTATATGTGATGGTTCTTTCTACTACGATGAAAGAAGTAGAATCCTTGAGGTTAGGAGTGAAGCATAATCAAATCCCTGTGATACCTTTAAAAAATCCGAAACCATTACTTTTACAAAACATTAACTTTATACTGAAAGCTGTTGATTTTAACCCTTCTTGACTTCAGCGGCACAATAAAACCCACCAGTACTTTTGGTACAGTTTATTATAACCCATGAATACTCGCCCTATATTATGCGATGCCCAAGCAACCTGCATAATTTCCTTATGTGTATTTTCCTCCCGAAAACCTCTACTTTTCATGCACAGCCAAATAACCTCTCCCAGTCATTCATTTACGGCATCATATAGGCCTACATAGGCCTACAGGTACTGAAAGTGCTGTAAAGTGTGGAAGGGGCCTGTCAAGTTTCTTTCCTGTTATTTTAAGAGTGAGGCAATGTTGTGTCCTTGCACCAATACTTTTCAACACTTGCATGGACTGGATACTGGGCAAAACTACTGTTCAAAGTCATTGTGGAGCAACTCTGGGCAATATCAAGGTTACCGACCTTGACTTTGCTGAGATTTTGCTGTTCTATCTGAGTCTTTGGAAACCTTAGTGGTGGCTCTGGATGCATTTAGTCATGAAGCGAAGCCCTTGGGTCTAGAGGTTTCCTGGACCAAGACCAAGATCCAGGACTTTGGGGACTTGTTAGGAGAACCTGTTCAGTTGGAACATGCTTGCGGCGAGGGCATTGAAGTCACAGAGAGCTTTACATACCTTGGTAGTGCAGTTCATAACCCTGGGCTGTCAGACCAGGAAGTCGGCAGACGGATTGGCCTGGCAGCAGGGGTCGTGAACTCTCTCGACAAGAGTATTTGGAGATGTCGGTACCTGTGCAGAAGGACCAAGCTACGGGTTTTCAAGGCCCTGATAATGTCAGTTTTGCTATACGGTAGTGAAACCTGGACATTATCCTGTGCCTTGGAGTCTCGTCTTGATGTCTTCTGTAATAGGTCCTTGCGCCGGATCATAGGGTACTGTTGGCGGGACCATGTGTCCAACCAGCGGTTTCACCGTGATATTGGCACAGGACCTGTTATCTGCACAATTCGTGATCGCAAACTCAGGCTATACGGCCACCTGGCTCGCATTCCTCAGGATGATCCTGCCCATCAGGTTGTCTCTGTTCGAGACAGCCCTGGGTGGAGGAAGCCTGTGGGACGACCTAGGAAGTCGTGGCTTGGGCAGATCGACCAAACCTGTCGTGAATACATGACATCAGTGCAGTTGTACAA
>NW_020871061.1:362315-379815 GCF_003789085.1 Penaeus vannamei
ATAGTGATGGTGGTGGTGGTGAGGATGCTGATAATGTTAATAATAAATGCAGTTCTACTAATGGTGGTTAATGTTATCACAATAATGACAGTTATGATAATTATATGGTAACAATACCATTGGTGATGGTAATGATGATAATAATATAATCTGGTGTAGATGATCATAGCAGTAGGAATATTGCAGTCATACTACAAATTTTGACAGGATAGAACTCAAAATCTTTGAACAAATATTCAAAGCTGTTTTCAAAGAAAAGGAGGATACAGGAAAGTTTTCACTTTTCAACATATTTTTATACTTTATATAATTACTCTCATAGCGTCACAGAAGAAAATTGGCCGAATTGGATCTTCCTGACATTCTGTAAAAAAGGAAGAATGTTCTGCTGTTTGTTGCCATAATCTAATGCTATTAACTTGAATATCATTTCCAGGCTTGTGTGATATGTTGCCAATGGATCATGTTGAAGGTCTCGTGGAAACCATCAGAGTATTTGGCAATCTGACCCATTTCAGAGAGATACGAGACATCGTTACTAAGAGGGCTGGTTAGTGTCATTTAAACCATTTTATACACATTGTGCATGTTCTTTCTTAAGTGGATATTGTATATTTTGTTTATGCGCTGGTTATGATATTGATATCAGCTTTTGTCTTTCCTTTAAGATCAGAAAAACGAGAGAGCAAAAAATAGTGCCTTATCATTTTCATCTTGCTTGTATGATTGTGTTGATTACTTCTTTTGAGTGAAAATGTGCATCTCAGAAAAGAAAGAAAGAAGAAAAAAAAGAATGGGACTAGGGGACAGATTCGTCAAATCTGTCCACTCATTTCTGTGACTTTCTTTTTCTTTAACCCTTTAAGACCCGGCGATGAAAGGAAGCCGCTTCTCGGGCTGTCATGGTAAGTTCTACGTGAAATCATAAATAAAAACAAATATCTCCCTTGACAGATATTATCACTGAGTATTAATGAATACCCTAATGAAAAGAGAGAGAAAGAAAAAAAAAAAAGAAAACCACTATCAGCTCGAATGTGGCAAGTAAAGTATGTATTTGATTGTGCCGTTTATATGTATAAGTAATATAGTTATGCATGAATGTCCGTGGCTTAAAGGGTTAATAAATCAAGTGAACATTAGAATAGATGACAGCATGCATCTGATAAATGAATCATTTTCTATTATCATTTACTATTTAGTTGATACACGCATATCTGCTGATAATGGTTCTTAAATTGTTGTTAATACCTGTTGATAATGACAAATTTTAATTGATATACTTTAAGATAAATACCACATTATCTATTCCAGTGCTGGAGATCCTTATTGAGATGTTGGACTGTGATTCACGAGAACTGGTATATGTCTGTGCTGGTGTGCTAGTCAATCTAATGTCAGATGCATCCAGACGATCCATCTTCCAAGAGGAAAATGGAGTATTAAGGTATATTCATACAACATCTATGTACATAATAAATATTAATCTACAATGTGCATGATTCATATACTGTACTGTCCACATTGATAGCTCACTAAGCAGTGATACTAATATTACTCAGGATACATATCAGATTCCAGCATAACCATTAAAAGTTTGTATTTTTAGATATCCATGAGAAACGTAAAACTGCCTTTAGGTAAATGTTACTGTGAAGTCAGTCAGAACTGACTAAATCACAGCAGGAATACTTTAATGTACTGATAACTGAGTGATTGACCCTTTGGACACTAGACAGGAACATAATAATGTGTACATAAACAATTTACCCAAAAATACTATTGTTAGAGAAGCTTGATATCTGTACCCTATTTTTACTGTATTACAATGTATCATTATTTCCAGGATGATAGATGTACTGCAGTACTTTGGATATGGAGACTGGCAGCTATGTAGTCTTGCTTGCCAAGTACTTTGGAACTTCTGTGCCTCTGCAGCCGATGTTCAGTCAACACTTGGTGATAAGGAAACAGAAAAGCTGGTTTTTGTTCTAGAAGAATTTTTGGGTAAGGATTTTCCAAGGAACATTGTATATTACGATTCTGGTAAATGTGCTATCTTAAATCATTAGTTTTCATATCATCATTAAATGCAAAGCCAAATCAAAATATGAACACTCTTACAACTTAAGACAAATTATTTGTTTACTAAAAACTAATGACAATATCTTACAGATGATGATTCGTACTTCAACAATCCCGAAGTTTTTGGTGAATGTGACCCTGAGACAAAGGATGTTGTGTATCAACTGTGGGAAGATTTTGCACAAGTCGCCACAAAACTCCTTGATCGAATTGAGGAGAACACTTCTTCGTTACCCATAGTTTCACCCACTTAGCATGTAAACTAAAGTGTATGGCATTGTCGACTTATAAAGTGTGTGGTTATTCATGTTACTTACTTTATATAACCTATATACAGTGCTATAAATATAAATATTATACATCCTTAATAAACAAAGATAAGTCTATTAAGAAAATATTGTTTCAATAATTTTCACTTTCTACACATACATATTCATAATGATATAGTGAGATTCTTTGTATTAAATATTTTATATAATTATGAAGTTTAATGAGTCATGATACATTATTTATAGATATTATATATGCATATGGAAGCTTAACAAAACTTTTATTCTCCAAGTTAATGATATATATATATATATATATATATATATATATATATATATATATATATATATATATATATATATATATATATCATGTGTTACTGAGAGAAGTCCAAAACTGCTTAAGTTATTATTATGATACTGATCATGTGTTTATTATTCATACAATGAAATTGTATATGCTAATACTGAATAAATCTTGTATAAATTATTATAATGATAAAATTATATGAAATAAAAGAACAAAAATATATATCCCCTACTTAGTAAAACATCTTAATATCCAACTTATGGATATCTTTTGTACATTAAGTATCAGTATAATGCTGTTACTCTGACTTGAACGTAGTCATGGGATGTTCAAATAATGAGGTTTTTATTTATCTAATAATTTTTTTGTGATGTTAATCCTGTGCATGTTGTACATAGTGTGTATTTTCAGCCAATGGAACAAACTGTATATAATATATAAGTAATCAAATTGAAACTAAGTAATAAGAAAAAGATGTATTTAGTTTTTGAAAAATAGGAAATCATATATTGCCTAGTAAATAAGAAATCTTAATATCACTTACAGGAGTGTAGCATCTGCATAATCTCTTTACTGTGAGGAAATTGCAAAAGTATCTCTTCATTATTTTATTAACTTCATTACCAGTCTGACTAACATTAATAGTGTAAGTCGAAATATAGGTAAAATTTCAGCAAGCTGTATATAGTCGTCATTATTAATCATGGAAATTTGAAAAAGAAATAAAATAACATAGAAAATATAGTCCTACATGAACCCACTGATGCCTGGTACATGCACTGTCCATAATAGTTTTGTTTTATTAATTTTAGTTACACATAGATAGCTTCCGAGTTAATTAATAGATCTGAACTGTTAAAACCATATCTTGATTTATTTTTATGAAATTCCTAATACATTATTACTGTTAATGCTGTTGTTATTATTATTGCTAATATAACATTAAGAATGCTATTATTAATAAAAGTGACACTTTTGTTTTTTAAAATTCAAAGAAGAGAGTAAATAGGTGAGACAGATAGGCCTATACTCTGTCCAATCTTAGGAAAGAAAAAGCTGTCAACTAAAGCCAGACACTGGAGTACTCCAATCTGCCAAGCCTCTCTTGAGAAAAGAAATAAAAAGTGGTTCTGAAGGCAGCAAATTACAATTAAAAACAATAAAAGCATTGTACATTTGTAAACGTAAGTAGTGAGTGCCAGCTGATTAGAACAGAAGAGACTTGAAATCAGAGTACGTCAGAGTTCTCTGTATTTCTTTTTCTCAGATAGGATGCAATATAGTAACTGCCTCCTTGGCAAATAAGGAAGTGTGGAGCCATTTATGTTTAAACACAGTTAATAAACAAGAATGAAAGTGGATATGGCATGTATACATGCCATCCCAGTATCAGCAGGTTAAATGCAAGTTAATTTTACTTATCGTTTTTAGTACATGTATATGTTAATATACACAAGTTCATCGTAAGTTGTAGGCCTTGTGATAACCATGGCAGCATAAGATTTAGTAGCATATGATATGAGCCAAATAACTTAGCTAGAGTTTCTCTTAAGTATAGAGAGAATGAAGAGAAAATAAATTAAATAACACATTAGTTAAACTTACTGTTGAGAGATGCGAGAAAGAATATAGATCAATAATTATCAATATGAGCACAAATGTACATGTGTCTGACAACACAGAAGTCATAACTCAGAGAAAATCTGAATAGTTTTTACCATATGTAATACAAATTATGAGAGAATTTCTTCATAATACTTCAGATTGTAATAAAGAATTAGTCCTCTATATCTACATGTATGCAGGACCACAAAGATACAATTTCCAAGATATTTTTTTGAATATACAACCTTCCATTAAATATTCTAAGTGAATGTTATAGGATGGATGACTATGTGCAAACATATATGCATTAACCTTTAATTAAGAGGTGTACATTACACCTCTTTTTATCTCTTGAATGTAAAAGAAAAAAATATGAGAATTAATTCCTTTGCGTATGTACAGTCCTTAGATTTTGTAATTTAAAAAGTTGATTACTGAGTATAACCCACAAAATATACTATAATGTATAACCTGTTAGAGCATATAGATGTGCCTTAGCTAGAAGAGAATGTACACTCAGATGAATACAGAAATATTTATTTTATGAATTAAGCATCTTAATACGTGTTTTTCTTCATTACATAATATCATTTGCAATCAGATTAACCATTTGTTTTATATTATGTGTGGTGTTTCTTTCATTATCATTTGCACTCACATTCTTATGCATTTTACTTTATAAAATAAAGACAGATGCAAAACAAATATATAAGGTCTATATGCCTGTATTACACTGAATAGTAACAAAATATGTATTTCTATACAAATCTTAAAAACTACAAATTCCACGAGAATATGTGTAATATGTAAATTTGCTAGTTGGGCAGTAAGATGTGATAGGGATATTAGTTTTGGTAGTAATATAATAAACGGTGCTTTAGATGGTTTGAAATGATTGTTGTAGTACATGTCTAGTCACAAGTCATTTACATACCACAGTAAATAATTTGTTCACTTATTGGCCAGCAGCTTGCTTGAGCTTTCTCTCAGTCAATGAAAAATGTGTTAAGAAAGATTGAACAGACAAATAAAAACTGAGGGACAAGCAAACAGTGTATCTGTGTGTGTGTGTGTGTGTGTGTGTGTGTGTGTGTGTGTGTGTGTGTGTGTGTGTGTGTGTGTGTGTGTGTGTGTGTGTGTGTGTGTGTGTGTGTGTGTGTGTGTGTGTGTGTGTGTGTGTGTGTGTGTGTGTGTGTGTGTGTGTGTGTGTGTGTGTGTGTGTGTGTGTAAAAGGAATTATGAAAAAAAGGTAGTTTCACAAGCACACTTGTATAATAAAAATTTCTAAAAATTGATCTTATTTGTTCGTTTAATTTCCTTTGAGCAAAATGCTGTCACAGTATTTTCTTTCTGAAAAATGAAAATAAATCTCATTCACACACATTACTTCTATTTTCTCTCTATGTAAAATTGTGTCCCAAATATTTTTCTTACACAAAAATAGAAAGCATATGTAGGTTTGAAAACCTACTTAGTTGATCTAAAAATATATATTAATATCTCTTAACATTTACACAAAATTTTGAATCTCACCTTTTACCTGGCCTATGCACAAATGAAGCTCCAAACTTTCTTGTCTCATATTTTTTCCTCTCACATAATAATTTTACTAATTCACTTATCAGAGAGATTCATCAAGCATAATCAAAAATATATCTATTATCAAGTCGAATTTATCATTCTAAATCTGTGCATTTTTTCTCCCTTCAAAATTACATTTATTTAAACCATTAAATCATTAACATAGAATTAATTTATTTTAGATCCTCGCAACATCACAACAAAAATTATAAAATAGGTGTAAAGAAATACATGATCTGTTAATCTTTTACTTATTATTCACTAACAAAAAACCATACCAATGATCTACGAAACAATGTCATATTTCTAATATTTGAATAAAAATACAGATATTCAACTGCAAGTGATATATTTTTAAGAAGTGAATAGATTTATAATATCTTAACAAGAAAAGAGACCAAGGATTTTATTTTGAGCAGTATGTTAATTGATTCTGAAGAAACCAATACATACACTAAAATAAACTTGTATTTTCTTAATAATAATAATAATAATAAAAGAGGATAATTACAGCAATAAAAATAATAAACAATTATAACTAATATACAATAATCATAAAAATAAAAAACATTTAGCATTATTCTTCAAACCTTCTATTCACCAATATTGAAGTTAAAAATTATAATTAAAAAACAAATACATAAATAAATAAACATTACCTGCATATCATTGCTAGAATTTATATTCAAACTTAGGTGCTCTGGGCACTGACGGAGCTTCAGGAGGTGCCCGGCCATACTTTAACCTAAGGACAGTGAGTGGAGCAGGGCGTTTATGATGGTTTAGAAGGTTCAGGAACCTCTGCAGTTCATCAGGTTTCAGCCGCACTTTCATGGATTGCGCAAATCTGAGGGTCTCATCAGCTCCTGCGAGATCACCCAATTCACCTGGCAAGAGGTGACAAAAAATCAATAAACAGAAATAAAGAATCAATACAGTATTAGATATGAAAAAAGAAAAACATTCAGTTCACCAATCTGATAATCATCTTTGCTGAAATTTCTCCTGTGTCTATGAAAATACTGATGTTGGCACTTCCAAATTTAATAAAGTTTTCATACTACAAAGATGACCATGAAAGATGGAATAATGCAATACCGCATTTTTATCCTGAACATTATAACCTCTCCGATCGGGATTCGATCCCTCGCCACCAATGCATGTGAATGCAAGACGGCCGCTCTACCACTCGTACAACGACCCAACAAAAGGAGTGAGCAACTAGGCGCTTATTAGCATCCATAGACATTACCTACCTACTCATACATGAGTACGGATAGCGAAGTTTCACACTCACTCCCCGTGGGCACTCAGTATTTATGGACAGGGCAGGACAAATCCCAAATCAGATAACCTGAGAAACTTTGCTAAAGAATTGGGCATAGGCCTATAAGGATTGCATGGTCATCTTTGAACATTATAGCCTCTCCGATCGGGATTCGATCCCTCGCCGCCAATGCCTATGCCCAATTCTTTAGCAAAGTTTCTGTATTATCATACATGGAAAAATAATAAGTTCAACACCATTACAAAAAAAAAATCTTTACTGAAATTTTATCTAAAAATAGCTATATACACTGCATTTGGATGCAAACATGATAAAATTAATATTAAAAAGTACATTTTCAGGTATGAGCCGTTTAATATATAAATTTGTGTTCCATGGTTGCGAACTAGGTAATGCAGTTGCCTGGTTGATAGTCAAGAACATAAAGCACAAAGCTGACATGCAAGCTGCAATAAAAGCTGCTTGGAAGTAAAGCACACCAATGACCAATGCCTAACTTGGAATGCGAAGGAACCAGTTTAGTCTTTCTGCTCGCTTATTTACTGTTTAGGGGTTCAAGTAAAACAATGCCACCATGGCTACTTCTCTTTCTCTATCTTTTGAGAATTCTTCCAAAACTTTTATGAAAATAACATTCAGCAGAATATATGGTTGATTTTGATCCAATTAAAACTAGTTTCAGGGCCTGTTCCTATTAAATTATCTCTAGTAACTTTGGATATCTACTATAAGATAAATTATATAAACTTTATATGCTTTATATATATGATAATAACTAATCTAATCAAAATGCTTTACCCTAGTGAATAATTAAAATTCATGGTTTCTGTAAAAATAAATAACACAGATTTTTCAAGCTATTTAGGTACCCCTTTAATTCCTTTACTAAGAATGCACATGATCATGAACATACACATAAAAGCCTTCTACATATTACTTTGTAGATTCTGTAAACAGAAAAAATTATACACAAAATGAAAAGAATAGGATCTCCTTTTCAGAAGCATAATTGCTAAGGCAGCCATAAGTGCAAGCCATAGCACATGTTGGTTAAATAGCTTCTTTTTCCTACTCCTTGAAATTTAGGGGTTTCAGAAGCTAAGGGCTATAAACTGTTACCAAACTAAGAGCAAGCTAACTTACACTGATGTTGTAACAAGGCACTTGTTGCAGGAGCATAAAAGTCGGAAATATCGTGATTGAGTACCAGCTCCAGTACCCTGTGCAAAAGATCTTTATCTCCTCTTGAAGATGCTTCATCTATTACACTTGTTAATTTTCTATGTAAATGTCCAGTCAAATCTGGATGCTGCTCTAGCAAATTATTTGCCATCTGTAAAAACAATATGCAGATATAAACATTAATATTCTTTGTAACTGTTCAATCAAATTTATATGCTGCTCCAATGCAGACGTTCAAAATATACAAAACTATATGAACATTAACATAATCCTAATACTCAAAGAAGAAATATATCCACATTTATAGTCTTTCAACAAAAAGAAAAATCTATCTGCAGCATTACAATGCATGGATACAAACATTACACAGGAAGTTAAATAAAGACCAGTTTGCCATAACTAAGGGGAAAACTTGAATATGTGATATTGTATTATTAACCAGAAGACATTACAGTGTCGAAAGTTAGTTTCAAAATCTTAGAGAACAGGAATCAAGGTCCTAGAACTTACCACAAAATGACGATGTCTTGGGCTGCAGAATCCTGCTCGCCATAAGGCCAAAGCTGGTCCTAGCTGATTTTGTTCTTTTGCTAAATTTGTGACAAAGGAGAAAGCCTGAAAAATATCACCATTAATATTCACACAATTTCTTTAAAAAATCCTAAAATCTCCTCTATACTATTTTCAAATACAAACCTACATAAAAAATAGCTATATGAACAACAATTAATACAGACTAATTATTCAAATCTATGATATAGCAAATATTGTTGCCAGTGAAAGGAGAAAGAAAAAGTTTTATAAAATTTACCAATTTTTCCTGGTTTTCATCACCCACTTCTATCACCCTTGAAAGTATAAATGCAGCTGTATCTTTTGCCTTCTTGATACGTTTAGGATGATCGACAAATAGTTTATAAAGAACGTCTAAGCATTCTTTCAGTTTCCCTTCACGATACAAGGCACTGTAAGATAAGAGCCAAATTTAATTCTATCAAATAAACAGTAATAATGCAGATTATAAAAGAACATTTTGTATCAGGATGTGAATTCCAGTATAATAGATGCAAACTTTAAAAGAGAAAGGATTTGTAAACAGAACAAGAGCTGACATTACCTTGCAAAATAGGTATCAAAATACATGTGATATTTGTACTGTCTGGAATACCTATCTCGAGTCATATCTTTAATTCTCTTCACATCGTCCAAATCACCTTCAGTAGAGGCCCACGCACATAATTGTCTTAATATAGCAAAAGATGGATACTGCTCATTTCTGCAATATAAATGCAATGTGTCATAAATGAAAAAAAATACCACAAAACTGTTTATGAAGATCTAAAAATGTATATAACACAAATATATTGGCTAAGAAATTCTACTGTAATAATTGTGTCATTATAATAGAAATAAAGGCACCGAAATTGAGAAGTCTTGACATTTCCTTACACCATCAAATAATATTAATCTATACATTCTTCTATATCTACAGTCCTCACAGAATGCAGTCTAATGATCTTACCTTACATATTCTTCGACTACAGACAGAGCTTTTTTCATCTCTTCAAGAGATATCATTTCAAGCAGAAAGGATTCTTCAACTTTGCTGATACTCTTGGGTTTATTTTGAGGTGCCGGTACTTGAACATATATCTCTTTAAGTCTGTTCCGCAATTCTAATGGATCTTGTTTTGGTAGGTCTAGCTTGTGCCCGTGGACCACTGTAGAATCAGGAGGTTGATCCTCAGCTTTAATGCTTTTCTTTTTCCTAAAATCATAATCTCCTGCTGAAGACTGATTACTGACAATTCTTGAATAATTCTTCCCTGTTGAAGCATGACTACTTACAAGATCTAAACAAGCTTCATTTTGGACATCTTGCTTTTCAATTTTCTTATCAATAAATGGTATCTGTTGATGTTCGGGCCCCCTGTTATTACTGTCTGATGAATTATTTGCGTTAATGTTTCCTGCTTTTATGTAATTATTGACTTTTATATGTTTTGTCCCTTTTGCAACGTGCTTCCATTTATTTGTTTTTTTGTATGTTTTTGCAGTTCTTAAATTATAAACAAAATCGTCAAGTTTGTCCTTTTCCTGTGGTCTGTCATGGTCATTAGTTGTTTGGCTATAGCGTCTAGTGCTTCTTTCCAACTCTCCATTAACTTTTGCAGTAATAATGAGTTGAGAAGTTGCTGGAATTCCATGCCTGCACAAGCTACATAAGCGCTGTACATACATTAGGACATAAGCTTGTTTCACTGTCTGCATTCCTGGAAAGTAGAACATAAAACAGATCTGTAAGCCTATTATATAACACATATTGCTTATTATTACATATTGCTACATACCTAAGCAGATACATTTCAACAGATCTGAGTTGGGTTACAAAATAAACATACTTTGTATTATAAAGGCATTGGTATAAAAATTGTGAATGTTCACTTTAGGTCTGATTGTTTTGTGGATAATAAAGGACTAGGCTAGCCCCAAGTTGAGAAGTTATGAGTATGGCATACTATTGTGGCACAGAATATAGTGCCATGCTTAATAAGGATTTGGATATAACATCACCAATAAAGATACAATAAATGTAATGAGATCATCTTGAAAAAAACAAAAATCAACACAGTAAGCTACGGAAATAATATGCATTAAGTAAGGGTGAAACTATAACTGCATATCAAAGTCCAAAGATAAACATTAGGTGATACTGTGACCTCATCAGTTTATGTTCTGGCAATGGTCAAGACATCTCTATCATGTAGATTCTGGCAAAATAGGAGTTCTTGTCCAATCTTATTGCCAATCAAAATCAGGAAAAAAAAGTCCATAAACTCTACCTTATCAAAATATACCCTATATGGTGGAAGACTTTTGACCTTTGACAGAATGAAAAAATAAAGCAAAGTTTGATCCAAGAATTTTCTAAAGAATTAGTCATATAATGTTTTGAGCCATATTCATTATCAATCATGTCAGTATTTTTTTCTAATAGTCCCACGAAATATCGTAGTTGTGCTTCTTCTGCGAAGAAAATGAGTGCTAGATTCGTTCAAAACATGACAGGAGGTATCAGAAAAATATTTTATACACCCGAAAATAGGAATGGGGTTGCATTTCCAAAATTACCCTATATTCAATGCTTAATCTTAATCACAATCCTTACTTCATATACTTTTTATCCCAGTCTCCACTTATTCCCTTCATATTCCTAACGTTAACGAAATCTATCAATTTGAAATCATTTTATTACCAATCTCAAAAACCGGCAACCCATTTTTTCTGAAGTAATTCATAATATTCTCGCTTGTCATAAGATGACATGCAAAACCAACGAATCATTAATATTAAAAATTCAATTATCTGTGAGACTATTCCCTGTCAGAACTACAGTTATGGTTCTAAATCAATATAAAAAGGACATAAACAACCAAAATGGCCATTAACTCAAAAGTTTATCTGTCCGAGCTGCAACACACGTTTCATTTTACCTTTCTATCTTTGTTAATCACTAATATATGTTAAAGAAATCGTCTATATCAGTTTTGAATCCATAACGTTCTTAATCAGGAGAGTAATTCGTCTCTCTGGATGAGTCTCCGAGATGTCCGTCGTGGAAGACCTGTTTGTTTACAAAAATCAGCTGATAGGTACACGCGGGGAAGGCGTTCACCTTGAGCGCTTTGGGACCCTGCGATATGCCCAAGTGAACGCAGAAATATAAAAGAATGTTATATCCAGGTTAGAAAAACACTCAACTCATGTAATCTATCAATAGACTAAAAAAAGAAAGCTTTAAGAACATTATAATTAGATTTTGATTTCAAAGTATAAACTTTCTGAATCTTTATATGACAATGACTTTAAAATTGCGTGAAAAATTTATTCTATTCCTCGATAGCAACACCCTGAATTAATCACCCTACCCCCATGCCCCGCGATCTCTTACGAGAGAGAGTCCGCAGAATATACACTGATGATGCGAGTATAGTTGGATTGACACCTTTACTTCAGTTGCCTATAGAATTCAAAGGGTATTTGAAGCCATTTATATGCATGTATTTGTAGTGGCACAAATTCATATATTCATGATATAATGCTACCGTATAGGTGTATACATAGGTAATTTTCTATCTTGAACTTTAATTCTAATTTTTCACTTAATTGTCTGACTCATTAAGCTTAGTATGGCACTGGGGAATCCTGTCGAGTGGGTTAAATGATGTTTATCAGGAGTAGGGTATTTCTTTATAATGTATTTCCATATGCATGATGTCTAATATCTAATGCTGGGCAGAACTCCAAGTCTTGATCCTCCAGACAAGTTGTCCAGGACCAGCAGGACGAGTGAGCCGCGTCCGGAACCTCCAAGACCCTTTCTGCCCAGAATGCAATGCGCTCGAATGTTAACATTCACTTTTTTATCATATTGGTGTCTATAATTTACACGCTGCATAGGTTTTGTAACTCCTTTGATGTATATTTAACTTGCCTGCAACTGACAAACACAAAAATATCCTTTGATAACAGCAGTAAAGGGCCATGAAATTACACACCAATATCTTGTGGTTACCTGCAGCTGTCAGCGTTTACATACAAAAGCTATTGTGACGTCATCTTGTCCTGCTCGCCCAGGTTCGCAGGAGGCCGATATGGGCAACTTGTCCAGGATAAGATAGTAGAGGTTCCAAACGGTCAAAACGTCTCATCCAACTGGTCTGGACAAGCAGGACAAGCAGTTCTGAGCGCAACATAATATCTGATATTACGATTTTAAGGATTTTGTTCCTCACTCTAAATCAGTGTCTAAGAGTTTGTATGCTGAATTTCAATGAAATGCTTAATTCAGAACTTGCATTGATTATGTCAGTAAATTGCTTAACTTTAAATATACAGTTCTTTTTATTCTTTAAAGAGTGGCTGAGGAGGAGAAATCTCTAGAGGATAAAGCAGACATTGTCACAAAGTACTTGGAGGAGAAGAGAAACAGCTTCAAACTGAGTCATCGTTTATGAGACTTTATGTCACCACTTTCACACTGACAGCACCTCTGAGAGTAACAACAGCACTCTACCATTGCCAGAACAACTCCACCAGCCCCAGTACCTGACCTCAACACACACTTCCAGGACCACCGTAGAGGCCTCTGTGGCAGCTTTCTACTTTGTGATAGCCAGTGCTTGTGATGGTGATGATGAGGTACGTTCACAGTGGGAGAAGATCTCATATCATTTTCAGTTCCATTTTTGAGAAGCTGGGATTATTAAAATTTTCTTCTTTTTTTTATTTATCAAGAAATTTAATATATATATATATTACATTTTTTTTCTTTTCTCTTTTTTCTTTCTTTTTTTCCATATGTTGAGAAGTTATAAGAATAGATTGTTGTCACTGAAATGCTGGAAGGAAACTGGGTAGAAGTTACTTATAGCAACGTGCATAGATAGAGGGAACTGGACACCGCCATCTTTTAGAGCAGAAAAAATAGAATAGGATACAACACTGTTTAAGCTACAGCGGCCTCATAGTCATGGCTAAATGACTAAAATATACCTCACTATTTCTGCTCAGATTCTAAGTCCTGCTTCTTGTTTACCTTGCCAGGAATGGCACAATACTGACCACTTAACTCAATACCAAGATGTCCGAAGTAGTTATTACGCACTTGTCAAAACGATATTTGGCCAATTATTAGTGTCTGATGTTACACATTTATGCTTTTAAAGTCTTTTATTAATGCTATTATACTTCATTTACGTGTTTTAACATTTATCTATACATTTATTAAGAATTATCTGCACATCATGCATCTCATACTTTCATCTGGCGCCAGCCCCCTGGTTTGACAGCTCACCGTCCATTCAGTGATAGAACACCGGTGAGAAATATTGCATTTCCAGTGTTGTGTTGACTCTGGGTTATTCTTAAGACTATAAAGTGGCAACAAAGAAGAAATAGACTTCAGTAACTATCCCTGTTTATTATTTCGACCCATCAAGAGCTCCAATTACCAAAAAAAGTGATTAAAATCAAAGCAATCCAGGCAGTAGAAAAAAGCAAACGAAAGTTTGATGTTTCCAGATATAAAGTTGTTTAGTTAGTTTTTTACGTTGTGGACACAGCTCTACCTTGCCGTATATACTGAGGTGAAAGGAATGTTTCCTGGGGGTGGTGGGGGCAGAGCCCCCCGTCAACCCTCCCCTTAGTCACGGCAACTTAAATTGTTTGATTATGTTTTTTTGGGGTTTGGAATGTGAATTCTAGCAGATTTTGCCAAAAGAAGGGTTAGGTTCCCGTAGAGTTTCATTACCCGATTTAAAGTGTTTTTTGTATTAATTTTATGCATTTTTGTTTGCTATTATTCTTATGTAAGCCTGTTTTACCCCATAATTTCCCTGATATACTTCATGTCCTCTCCTGTTATCAGGTATATCAAGATCGTCGATGGAGAAATAGTACTCCATTTCCTGCAAAATTTCTTCTTCTTCTTCTTCTTTTCTTCTTTTTTTTTCCAACTTAGTCTCTGGGAGGGGTTGTCGCTGTTGGTGACAATTACCGTAAACTGGATATTATTGGTGTACATGAAAGACATATAGTCAGTTATGATATAAATCATGCACAGAATAAGAGCAGTGTTTAGTAACTTTAATATAACATTCACTTAGTAAACAAACTGTATAAAAAAAAATCATAAATGTATGTATAAGAGATATTATTGAATTTCTACTTCATTCATTGGAACATTTTTTGAAACTTAACACTGTCAGCTCTGCCAGTGAAGTTTTCACTTGAAACTGAATCTCATAAAACCAAATATTAAATCACTGAATAACTGTTATTTTTTAGAAAATATTCAAAGTATTTAACATAGCAAATTAATGAGAGCATTCATTACCTGATTTAAAGAGACATCCCACCAGTGGGACACCCAAATCATTGACCATTTCCAGGTGTCTCATATGTGAGACGCTGTTGTTCTGAGCCATCTGCTGGGCATCTCACACATACGTAATGCATGGACCTCTTTAACAACTGCCATGTCTACATGGATATTTCCAAGACAATTTCTTATTGCACACGTAATCACAAGTTATGTCTTAAGGCCATATGAAGAGTAGGGGAATTATGAGGAGAGAAATACAGATAGAAAATCAAAATGAAAACAAAAACAAAAGCTGTAACTAAGGACAGAGGAAGAGAGATAGATAGATAGTCAAGCAGACACAGACTTAGACATAGAGTCAGGCATATAGGCAGAGATTGATTGGTAAATAAATTGAGAGGCAGGCAGGTAGACAGATAGCTAGATAAATAGATAGATAAATATATGACAGATAGTCAGGTAGGTAGGCAGATTAAGTGATATCATGAAGAGTTATGTCACAAATTGATGTAATGAAGAGTTACATCACAAAGTAACTTCATGGATAGGTATGTCATGAAGTGATATCATTAAGCTGAGGAACTGACATCATAAAACTGAGGAAGTGATATCATTACAATCACCATATTTACTTTCAAGACATCATAAAAAAATGTCACTTTACAACCACCATCTTACTTCCACATAGCAGTAAATGATGTCACATAAGGAATTGATGTCAGGATATTAGGCAATGATGTGATTGGTCATTTTATGTAACATGTGACCCAGGTTGCTTTAATCTTGCTGGCTACTGTTAGTTCTATGTTCCTTGTCAGTTCAAAGCACAGGAATTTTCCCTTATATATAGAAGTGCTTGTACCTCACTCATTACTTACTTTCACAATGCCTCCCTATGCCAGCATTCAAAGACGCAGCTCCTCCTCCTCTGAGGGAGATGAACCCCAACCATCGACTTCAGGGGAACCTCCTGCCAAGGTTCTTCGGCGCCATCCACCACACAGATCTTGGCAGTCCTCACGGGTTCCCACCTTCTTTGACTTTTCCTCTGACGATAGTGATGATGAGCGGGATCATGAGTGGTTGCCCAGTACTTTAGAAGATGCTTTCGACCCATGCTTTGATATATCCAGTTCAGAAGACGAACTGGATTCCGTCTCGCAGGCCACCACCACACATGACATTGATGAGCCACTCTCCAATGTGGCAGCCAAAATGATAAAGAGGAATGTTCCAGGGACCAGGAGATTCGCCTGGAAACGGAAAGACAACATCCCCAACCTTTTCAGCTTCCAAGGCAGTCCTGGGGTCAAAGTCAAATTGGATGTGTCAAGCACGCCCTTGGAGATCTTCAGCTGGTTCTTCACCGATGACCTCCTTGATCTAATTGTCAAGGAGACCAACTGGTAAGTTTTATTATTATTGAATTTGTGTTCTTTGCACTTGTATTCAGATTGAGGAAATATCTCTTGCATTAAGGGGACCATCTGGTAATTTTTTGGCAAAAAATTGCCCATCTTGCTGAATTGGATTTCAAGGCCTCTAAATCTGCCATGAAAATTTCAAGGGCCAGCCACTAATTTTCAGGTGGTAGCAGCCACTTTCGATGTCTACCGAATTATGATTTTTTCACCTTACCTTAGAAAATCAACTGTTGAGACATAAAGATTAGATGTTATAAAAATATGAGATTATTTTCTGAAAGCTTATAAAATTTCACATATGAGACCTACCTTTATTTTTCCAGATTAATCTATAAAATCTGTGAACCATGCAAAAAACAATAACAGAATTTTTGTTTACAGCTATATAAAAATGTTATGCCACTGATATGGAGTATTTTCTGTTCTTTATGTTTTGATCATATTGTGTCAGTTTCATCCTTGAGCAAAATGTTTTGAATATGGTTGTAGGTTTGCCAAATGATCTGGATTACCACCAAAATGTCATGGCATCTAAGTTAGGCTAAGAGACACACCTTTGGTAAAAATCTCGGTAAAATCTGTTCATAACTTTTTGAATTATACAAACATAAACCAACAACAAACAAACATAAGTAACAATATATATAAACATAATGTCATGGAATACATGGAAATGATCTGTATATTTATACATCTTATATGCATAGTTTTACACCACCCTGCATTCGTGCATGGAATGTGAAAGGTGCAGCCTGTAGAGTTACAAGGCCCATGACTCTTGCCTCAAAAACATGCGTGCGGCCCCTTCTGTTGCATTCTGGCCAGCGAGTGTGATATTCGCTGGCTTGGAGATCATATTTCAAACCAGTA
>NW_020871061.1:392315-412315 GCF_003789085.1 Penaeus vannamei
GCTCGTGCGCTCCTGATATAACCCGATTTTTTAGTTTTATTAGGGATTACCAACCTCTACAAATGATCTCGTCACTACTATCAAGAGTAGTCATGTAAGTACCCAAGCCATAAGGTTATTTCGACCCCATTATAAGGTTGGAAAATTGATTTTCCGTATGAAGTGTTGTACTGGTGTCGGTCGACGCGAATCAGCTGATGGGAGAGTAAACTGGAATTCCTCTTTTTTGGATGTTATGTTACCTCACGAACACGCTGAGTCTGCGCCGTCGCTTCTAAAGACGATGCATGTCTGCCCATTGCGGTAACCCTAAGTAAACGTTCAAACGGAAGCGTTTTATCGACGAGATAAGCTGGTGAGGGATTTGAAATTCCCGCGAGGATTCAACTCGCACATGTCTTCTCAAACTCAATCTTGGAAGAAATATTCCCTAGGTTTTATCATCAGAAGCACGGTTATGGGGATTGATTGGTTTGATAGCAGTGCTGGTAGATGATTAGAGTATCCTGTTTGCCTGATCAGATAACGGCATAGGCCTATATAGTATCCCATGATTTTGAATACAGATTTTTTTTTTCACTTGCGGTGAGTAGGCATAAAGTGAAGAACGCAGGGAGACACATCCTAACTGGAAATGGAAAGAGGAACGGGACAGAATAGGAGAAGTATGCTATTTTATCGTAATAGAATATACCCGTGTTTTGAAATTTAACAATATTTAACAAAGATAAGACTTGTGGATACCCATAAGGGCCACGGTATTGATCTCGGGGGGAGGGTGGGGGTAGAGGCGGGGGGGGGGCTTGTCAGGTAGCAGGATTTTACACCTCAGAGATAAACTAAGATGAATAAAAATCCAGACGGGAAAGCGTTGGCGTTTCTAAGGAAAGCCTTGGTCATGTTATCTCCTCATGTCTTTTCTGTGTGGATTTGTTTAGATCTAAGCACCATGGAGAGTTCTAGAGGGTTCTGGAATATTGGAAAACGTTTTTGTTTCTTTTCTTTTTTTTTTTTGTCTAGGCATTTCCCGTTTTTATCAATAACTCCGTTGTTACCAGATTCCTAAAATTGACTATTGTGAATCCATAAAGAGCTATTATATGATATAGAAGTTAAACAACCACAAAGAATTATTGCATGACTTGGGCTCAGGAATATATTATTTTTCCTACGTAGTGTACTCCCGGTCTCGCCCATAGCCGCGTGTAGGCGTAGGTGGAGGTGGAGGTCGGGCTGGGTATGGTTGGGGGGTCCGTGAGGGGGCAGGAGGGGGGAGGGGGGGTAAGAGTAGAAGTGTCTGTTTTAAAGAGGGTAGTTGATGTTAGTCGTCTTTGTTGGCGCTGTCGTTTTTATTGTTATTGTTGGCATGGTTATTGATAATTGTTATTGTTATTGTTATTGCCGCTTTGATTTTTAATATAGCATTAAAAAAAAATGATCTTCTGCAGTTGGAAAGACTGAACTTAGAACGTCGTTTCACTGGTTGCATTTGTCCTTTTTGGGTGACAGCCGTACAAGTGTCAGGCACAATGTCAGGTTATTTACACCCGGTGTTGAGTGGAGACTCGCCATGCACGAGAGCAGGTGTCATCCGAAGAGGAAAGTCGTCATGCAGGTATAGAGATAAAAAGTAAACGCAACGACAATGTGAAGGTATCAAGAGAAGGTTAAGACGCCGTGGTACGGGGAAGGGTTCCTTGCAAATTGCATAAATTGAGTAGGAGAAGGGAGGTTGTCATGCAGGAGAGATGATGACACACAGATGTCATGCAGTTGGGCAAGGCAGGCAGTTGCATCTCCGAGGCGACCATGGAGGAGAAGTGGCTGTACCCCTTTTTTGGCGCGTCTAGGCACGGCCTCGGAATCTTAATGGGGGGGGGGGGTTAGAACAGAGGAGGGGGTAGGAGAAGGGCAGGAGGCAGGGGTAGGACAGGGGGTAAGAAGGTAGGGGTCGTACCTTGAGCGGAGAAGAAGGTTAGAGGGAGTCGAAAGGCGAAAGGGAGGTGGGGGAGAGGGGGAGAAGGGGGAAGACAATGCTCTCGAAATCTTGACCATGAGAAAGTCGCCCGTCTGGATTTTTGGGCTCGTCTGCTTCTGAAGTCGAGGGGGGGGGGGGAGGGGGAGGGGGTGGGGCAGGTAGCATGAGGCTGTGGTTTTGATCGGTAGAATACACTGTGCGCCGGTGCTGTGGGAGAGCCGTGTGAGGCTGAACGAGTAGATATTCCTGTTTAAAAGGGGATCAAATGCTATTGGATGGATACTGGATGAGGTGTTTAACGAGCGAAATTACAATATGAAACAATGAAAGTGACTGCCTGCGGTGGTTTATATTTATAAGCGTAGTTCAAGCTTAATAGTTCATTAAAGTCACGTGAAGAATAAAAAACCGTCGCTTTATTTGTCTTTTCCCTTTTCTCTCTCGTTTTTGTGCTCTACCTTCTCCAATCTCTCTCTCTCCTTTTCTGTTCGTTCGCAAGCCTTCACGGAAATAGGAACGGACTTGCAACGATTATTTTTGCAATTGATAGCAGGTTTTGAGCCTTAATTACAGGCCAGCTCTCCAGGCAAGTCAGTCTCAAACCCCGTTAATTGCGTTAATAAGATAATAAGCTTTCCGTTATGAAAACCACGTGAAAATAAGCTTTTCGGAGATGGTGGAGGGAATTGTTAAGTTAAAGGAGTAGTTGTTTTTAGTCGCAATCTCGAAAGAACCTGTATTGCATGGTTTTCATTAAGGGTAATTTAGTAAGCTTTATTACAGAGCGAGGGGGGGGGTTATGTTTTAATGCGTGAAGCAGACGAAGTTTGGGTTCTGTTTCACAACCATGCCGTTTTCGGGGTTATGTTCGCCCTTTTCACGGAAGTGGATTTACCGTTTCGATGTGTGTTTATGGTGTACTTGGCTTCTGAGAGCGGTTTGCCGGTCCAAGGTTTTGTTGTGCTCGCGGACGTGTTTGCGGCGACGGAAAATTTCGGAAGCGAATGCGGAGGGGAAGTGCATGACTCACTCGCGACGTGGTCCAAGGCTGGCACCAAGGTGTCTGCCGAGCCCCTTCTCTCTCTCTCTCGCTCTCGCTGGCTCTCGCTGGCTCTCTCTCTCTCTCTCTCTCTTCTCTCTCTCTCTCTCTCTCTCTCTCTCCTCTCTCTCTCTCTCTCTCTCTCTCTCTCTCTCCTCTCTCCTCTCTCTCTCTCTCTCTCTGGCTCTCTCTCTCTCTCTTCTCTCTCTCTCTCTCTCTCTCGCTCTCTCTTCTCTCTCTCTCTCTCTCTCTCTCTCTCTCTCTCTCTCTCTCTCTCTCTCTCTCTCTCTCTCTTCTCTCTCTCTCTCTCTCTCTCTCTCTCTCTCTCTCTCTCTCTCTTCTCTCTCTCTCTCTCTCTCTCTCTCTCTCCTTCTCTTTCTCTCTCCTCTCCCTCTCCTTCTCTCTCTCTCTCTCTCTCTCTCTCTCTCTCTCTCTCCCTTCCCCTCTCCTCTCTCGCTCTCTCTCTCTCTCTCTCTCTCTCTCTCTCTCCTCTCTCTCTCTCTCTCTCTCTCTCTCTCTCTCTCTCTCTCTCCTCTCCTCTCTCTCTCTCTCTCTCTCTCCCCTCTCCTCTCTCTCCTCTCTCTTCCTCTCTTCTACCTGAACCTCTCCTTACACCTCTCTTCCACTTGTTTCTTCTATCCTTCTTCCTCATCTTCATCTTCTCCTTCTCCTTCTTCCTCTTCTGCTCCATCCTTCTCTCTTTCTCCCCGTCCTTGTCCCTTTCTCTCTCTCTCTCCTCTAGCCACCTTTCCCTCTTTGTCTCTCTACACACTGAGTATTCGTCATGGCTCATAGTCCCTGTTTGCATGAGAGAGAGGGGAGAGAGAAAGAGAGAAAGGTAGGCCTATCACCTCATCCCAGGTTTCGGGGGGGAGGGTTGGGGGGGGGGGTCTGTGATGGCCTTTTGTCTTGTGATTCACACGTTGTCAGCCATGGGGGGCGACGAGGGTGTGTGTTGTGTGTGCTTGTTTTTGTTTTGGTTCGTCTGACGTCGTCGTTTGTGTTTGTGAGTTGTTTTGCCTTGGTCGCGATTTGGCTCTTGTTCTCCGTATCACGACAGCTGGTTCCAATTCCTCTCTTCCCGTTGTCGCTAGCTAGCGCTCGCACTCTCTCTATCTCCCTCGCCCCCCCCTCTCTCTCTTCTCTCTCTCTCTCTCTTCTCTCCTCTCTCTCTCTCTCTCTCTCTCTCGCTCTCTCTTCTCTCTCTCTCTTCTCTCTCCTCTTCTCTCATCTCTCTCTCTCTCTCTTACTACTCTTTCTGCTCTCCTCTCTCTCTCTCTCTCTCTCTCTCTCTCTCTCTCTCTCTCTCTCTCTCTCTCTCTCTCTCTCTCCCTCTCCCCCTCTCCTCCCTCCCTCCCACTCCCTCTCTCTCTCCCTCCCTCTCCCTCCTCCCCCCTCCCCTCCCTCTCTCCCCCTCCCCTCCCTTCCCTCTCTCCCTCTCTCGCTAAATGTTATCTTTTGTATTTTCTTTAATTTTGTTTTATCAATTCATTTTCTCCAGTTTCTGTAAATATGTTTCGTGTACATCTGTTTTGTGCATCCACCCTTTCTTAATTTCTTTTCGTTTGCTTTATTTTGTTTACTCGTCTCACTACTTAATTCCCTGCTTATGTAATCGTGTGCGCAAATCTAATACGCAACAGCAATTTAGTTTCATATACATAAATTAGGTGGATTACATTACAAGACTGGGTGTAAACAAGTAGAGATGTCGGCATTTAACCCATGCTTGGAATGGAGACACGTGATGATGGCTACATCTAGACACGTTGCAACATGTTAGGAGACTGGCCACATGATTTCCTGAAATGTAACTCTAAGACATTTCCCTGTCCTGCCTTGTTTTACACCTAGTTTTTCTTTCTTCGTATATGCCCATTGCGTCTGTATCTTTAAGGCTAGGCCTCTCTCTATCTATCTCTTTCTTCCTGTTACCTCCCTCTCTATCTATATATTTATCTATCTCTTCTCTCTCTCTACCTTTCCCTCCTCCTTCTCCTTCCTTCCTTGCCTCCTCTCTCTCTCTCTCTCTCTCTCTCTCTCTCTTCTCTCTCTCTCTCTCTCTCTCTCTCTCTCTCTCTCTCCTCTCTCTCTCTCTCTCTCTCTCTCTCTCCTCCCCTCTCCTCCCTCCCTCCCTCCCTCCCTCCCTCTCCCTCCCTCCTCCCTCCCTCCCTCCCTCCCCTCCCTCCCTTCCTCCTCCCTCCATCCTACCTCTGTTGTTTCCTCCTGCCCTCCCTCCCTCCTCTGTCTTCCTCCATCACCCCCATTCTCCCTCCTTTTCCCATCCCTCCTTTTCTCCCTAAATCACCCTCCCTTTCCTCTCCTTCTCCCTCTCCTCCCTCTTCCTTGATCTCTCCTTTTCTTCTCCATATCCTTATTCTCCTCTTTCCCTCCTTGCCCTATTTCTGTTTCTCTCCCTCTCGCGCTCTCTCCTCCCTCCCATCCTCCCTTCATTCTCTCTCGTTCCATATCTCCTTTCCCTCGCTCTTTGTTCCGCCCTCACCTTGTTTCTCTCTCTCTCTCTTCCTCTCCCCTCCCTCCCCTCCCTCTCCCTCCCTCCCTCCCTCCCTCCCTCCCTCCTCCCTCCCTCCCTCCCTTCTCTCTCTCTCCTCTCTCTCTCTCTCTCTCTCTCTCTCTCTCTCTCTCTCTCTCCCCTCCCTCCCTCCCTCCCTCCCTCCCTCTCCCTCTCCCTCCCTCCCTCCCTCCTCTCTCCCTCCCTCTCTCTCTCTCTCTCTCTCTCTCTCTCTCTCTCTCTCTCTCTTCTCTCTCGTATATGTGTTTGTGTGTAGCGTCGTGTATATTCTCGTGTCCAGATTTTTCCTCCAGCGGTTCGGGAAGAAGCCAGATGCCGCAAGAAGAGTCGCCCTCTTCGTCCTCCGCTGAAAAGCCATTGTGAGGGCCATGGCTTTAGGGCCGCGTGATGAAACCGACGCGATTAGACGACGGTGCGCGAGTGACACGTTATCTGTGCTTGCGTGTGCGTGCGTGCGTGCGTGTGCGCGTGCGAGCTTCTGCTTTCTATAGATGAATAGCCGGCTCTTCGCTAATTGCACTCGGCGGCTGAATGGAGGTTGGGGGAGAAAATTGGAAAATGGGGAAAATCGACGTCACTTTCTCTGTAATGCTCTTGAAATCAGCCCTCCGGTGTGTGTTTTTTTCTCTGTAACGATTTCAATTGATGTCTTTAAAGCGGATATCATCGAATTATGCTTGCTTGCTCGTTGGTTGGTTGGTTTGACTGACTTTCTTTGCACCCGGAAACCTTTCTCTCTCTCTCTCTCTCTCTCTCTCTCTCTCTCTCTCTCTCTCTCTCTCTCTCTCTCTCTCTCTCTCTCTCTCTCTCTCTCTCTCTCTCTCTAGCAATCTCTCGGTGCGTTTTGGTGCGAGAGGCGCCGAGAAGGGAGCTCCGGCTGCGAATTCGACGAGCTCGAACTTCTTCAAGGTGGGCTCGAGGGCCGGTGACGAGAGCTCCATTGAGGCGCCACGAGTCGTATGACGGTTTGCAGCGGGCTCCCCTCGCTGCACGGCGGGGAAGGGCTGCCCGGCGGAACAAAGGGCTGGCGAAGAAGCCCCGTTTGTGTTGACGTCTGTGTTAACGACTTGGAAGGAGAGAGGAGAGAGAGAGAGTGAGGAGTGAGGGAGTGAGTGAGGAGTGAGTGAGTGAGTGAGTGGGATAAGAGGAAGAAGCAGAAGCAGAAGAAGAAGAAATAAGAGAGTTGGGAGAGGCAGACTTGATGTGATGTGACTTTTTGTGTGTTTATGCTTGAGAGAAGGGGAGGGAAAGTTACGGCACGCACGCACACGGAACAAACAAACTGACAGACAGACGGAAAAGAGAAGAAAACATGACAGAGAGAGAGAGAGGAAGAGAGCGAAAGAAAGAGAGGTCGGGAATGCGACGGTGTAGCCTAATGTACAACAGAATTGCAGCGATGCGGGTAGTAGTAGACCGACGCCACTGCAGGTCGGGAGGCAGAGGCGAAGGTGATGAGACTGAGTTACGGGATGGCGGTGGTAATGATATTGATACAGCTGAACGCAGGGCTGTAGCCTCGGAGACCGCCAGAGTAGATAAACATGCAAGCTTCGTGTGTATGTGTGGAGGAAGAAGGCAGGTTGTCGAGGAGTGGTTGCTAGGAGACCAGGCAGCCAGGCAGCTGGAGAGGGCGTGGAAGGGATGAGGGGAATGGAATGGAAGGTGGGAGTGGAGGGAAGGGAAGGGAAGATGCTGTGCAGGACGAAGGACGGGAGGCCAAGGCAAGGTGATGGGTAAAGGGCGGAGAGAGAGAGAGAGAGAGAGAGAGAGAGAAGAGAGAGAGAGAGAGAGAGAGAGAGAGAGAGAGAGAGAGAGAGAGAGAGAGAGAGAGAGAGAGAGAGAGAGAGAGAGAGAGAGAGAATGGGGGGTGAGTCAGGCAGAGATTAAGACTGCCTGACTGTCTGACTTCGAGGGATAGAAAAATGAGGGAGAAGAGCAGGAAAGAGGACATGGATAGATGAACAGATAAGCGGAGGGAGGAGGAAGAGAGGAAGGAAGAGAGAAGATAGCCTATGGGAAGTCTCGCGGGCTATGACGTAAACATTCATCGTAGCATAGGACTCCTTGCGTTTCTCCAATTAATGAATATGTAGCCGTCTTTAGGCCTCGTCGAGACTTATGTGGACGTGCAGGTACCTGACGAAAGGCCGAACCGCTAAAGATGGACATGCGGGATATGGTTTACGTAAGCCATCTGTATCCTCAAGGGCAAGACGGTTAATTACGCGTGAAGTAGAAGATTAGTGAAGCTTAGTGGCGGGTCCTCGCCGGGGCCTGACGTTTCGATCTGGGCCGGATGCAAGGACGTCTTCGGCTGAAATAAGGGGAAGAGAGAGAGACATGAGGCGCCCCTGGGAGACGCGTGAGTGCGTGTGTCCGTGCGTGTGTGTGTACGTGTATTTTGTGTGCGCAGGTCCAGTCATCTCCGAGGCTCGCCCCATCCAGCGCAACCTCGGGCCCGGATGGTGCTGCTGCTGCTGCTGCCTGGCTCGCTGCGTTGCCACCGAAAATGGCACTGTGTCTCTCTGGGTGGCGAGAGCTGTTCGCGGTGCCGTGAACGAAGACCGTGCGGTACGGTGCGAGGCGCTGGCGGAAGTGGTGGCGGTGAACGGTGGCGGCGGCGGCGGCCCTTCCACGATACGGAGGCGGCAGCTATGCGTCAATGACTGGCCCTTTGCAGTGCATGGTGGTGTGGCGCTGATGCCGTGCTCGTTGGCCGTCGGGCTTAGGAATGGGGTGGAAATGAGGAGGCTTCGGTGGAACGGGGAATGCTGGGGTCAGTCCGGCCGTTGGGGCCCATGCAGCCCCGCTTTGGACACATTATTTAACGTGAATAGGTCACTCGGTACACCGCGCATTTTTTTTCTTCTTCTTCTTCGTAATGGGGTGTGTAGTTTTTAGATACGTTAATCCGCTTGCTTGCTACTGCCTACACTCACATGTGCTTTGCGGTGAGGGAAGGTGTTATCAGCATCCCCAGGAAGGACTAGTTAGCGTTGCACCGCTATGACTGTATTCTAGGAACACAAAGCGGAGTATGAGCGTGAGCGAGGCGCGATGTGATGCGGTGATGTGACCAGATCAGACGGTGACGCAGTGGATGAAGTAACGGAAGAGTGGAGACGGTAATGGGGAGGGAGAGAAGCGGGGAGGCGAAGGGAGATTTGGAGTGTAGGGGACGGGGAAGAGGAGGGAGGGGGGGGAGAACCAAGGACGCGTGGGATTTACGTGGTGGCGCGGTGCACGTGGTGATGTCAGTACGTGTGACTGCGTGCATGTCTGTGTAGTGAGTAAATTTGATCCCCGGCGAGGAGCCCAGGAGGTGCCAAGTGTCAGGTGAGCGGCCGGCGAGTAGCCAGGCGGTGAGTGACGTCGGTGTCGATTGCCGAGTGAGGTCAGGTGGCCGCGGTGACCTCAGCTGGTGTGGGAGGCGGGCAAAGGCCGGGGCAGGGCTACGCGAGGGACGTGTGGTGGCGGCGCGTGAAGCATCAGTGTGCCGGGCGGCGCCGTGCTGGAACATTCTCCTTCCTCCCTCCCATAGGAGACACGTGCTCGCGCGCTGCCGCGATTGGTGCTGGCTGAGGGCTTGTCAAGTGTGCTGTGGGGAGGGCATGAGCGAGCGCGCTTTGAAGGCGACTGGGCCGCGAGCCTGAGTGGGAGGGGCGGCTCGTGAAACTTTAGTGGATTCTAATTAAGAAGCAAAAGGGCGCCGAGGACCCGCCGAGGGAGCCCTCCATTCTGCCTGATGGCTGCCGTGACGCAACATATGCCGATGCCTCAGTGATATTGACAAAGTGCATTCCACCTTCCCGCCCGCGTCGCGTTGTCAGCTGCATATAGACACCCGCAACAACAACACACATGCATGTCTTTGCTACGAGTTCTCCCACACAACACAGAGCCTGATGTCCACGGTGGCGACTGGAGTTCTGCAACCCTGACGGGGGCGAGCGGTGCGCTGTGACGGCGTGGAGTGCAGGGCCGCAGAGCTGAGCTCGGAGCGGAGCGAGTGCCGTGGACGAGTGAGAAGCCGCAGTGCTGGAGTGGAGAGGGAGGGACGACAGTGTTCAAGGAAGGGAGGAGTGAGAAATAGAAACGAGCCCAGTGGAAGAGGCGCAGTGTGGCTGGCTGCCCTAACTCCCCGGCTGGAGAGGGGACGAGAGTGAGAAGTGGAGGAGGGGAGAAAGAAAAGAAATAGTAAAGGAAGGAAGGAGGTTCTCGTGGGGGAAAAATACCCGAGGAAAACACACTCAGGGTCTCTCCGTCGGCAGGGTCGGAGGAGCAGGGTGGAATCAGTGCATTTAGATAGAAAAGGGAAAACAACTACGCCGCCATGTTCCCCAGGATCCACCTGATTGACCTGACGACGGTGGCGCCGCTGCTCATTCCCTTTGTTTACATCGCTGGAGGAAGCTTTTATCAGGTGTTCAGGTGAGTCTATGGGTGCACCGCCAAGGCCTTCTAAAGTCCATTCTTGTTCTAGACTGCTGGAGGAAAGTCTTGTGTCACCAACTGACATTTTCCCTTAGATGTTATAGTATGTCATTTCCCCGTCTCGTAGTACATACTAATTTGATGTTTAAAGCCGCACGTTGACCCAAAAACATACTGGTTTCTATAACCGATATACGAAAAGATCTAAGCGGTAGAGTGGAATAAAATATATATTACTCGTGTAGAGCAGTTGGGAAGTACATTCTCAACTAATACCCGAGTACCAGTGAAGATACCAAAACACGAAAGAGGAAACAAGTGAAGGGCCTTGTTAAGGGTGAAAGCCTACAAGGAGTAATTGTTAGCGCTAGTCGTGACAAGGTCATTACGTCTTGACCCGAATTTGTGCGAGTTGTCGTCCCGAGGTGTGATGCGATCACGTGCTTAGGTCATCTAAGGTCAATCTATTTTTGAAGGTTTTTAGCAGATGATGTAGTAGTCCTATTGTTTTCATGAAACCGATTTGCTCTGTCAATCTCCACGATTTGCTATTCTGTTAATAGTACGGCGATTGTAACTATAACTGCTATTACTAGTAAGTTTGTATCTATATGCACATTGCCTTTGTACATATTGCTTTTTGTGCTGCGTCGACTACTTACCGCTAATATACTCTAATGCACGTATTATCGAATGTTTAATATTTTTTATCGTTAAATGCCTATGAGAAGATTAATATTGTACTTAAGCTAATATTATACCGTAATTTCAAAAGAAGGAAACCGTCATTATTTGTAATAATAGCACTTTATATAGCTGTACCCTTTTATGACCATTATATTAATAAGTAATTATAGTACTTTATACAACTGTACTCTTTTATGACCTCTGCATATGGCGTAAGTGTTCAAGTGTTCAATTGTCCGGTAGTTAACCGATTAACACTTTCAGGATATCAACTTTTACTTTTGACGAGGTAATAACTGCTGCTCTTGCTTTTATGTCCTTGGTTATTATACCCCCTTTTTCTCGTTCTACGTTCGGGCGTTTTTGCTGTTCGTGTTGTTGTCGTGTTCTGGATCAACGTTGGATCGGGGGGGGGGGGGGTGATTGCAAGAACCGTGGGAGTTTCGGTTGGCTCTCCTGTTTCGGAAATCCGGGGAGAGATGAGAGAGGAGATCCTAGAGGCGGGAGGACGGTGACATTGCATAAACATGAGGGAGAGAGGTGGAAGTGATTTCCTGTCGTTTTTCTTCTCTTGGTTTTCATATGTTGCTGTTTTTTTTTTTTCATCCATATCTCTCTCTCTCTCTCTCTCTCTCTCTCTCTCTCTCTCTCTCTCTCATCTCTCTCTCTCTCTCTTCTCTCTCTCTCTCTCTTCTCTCTTCCTTTCTTTCTCTCTTTCTCTCTTCCGCTCTCTCCTCTCTCTCTTTCTCTCTCTCTCTCTCTTCTCTCTCTCTCTCTCTCTTCTCTCTTGGTTTTGTTTTTTTACAATAATTATATATATATATATATTATATATCTTCAATTATCTCTTTCTCTCTATCTATCTATTTATTCCTCCCCTGCCTCCACATTCTCTCTTTGTCTCTATCTATCCATTCTCCCTCCGTCTCCCATCCTCAGTATCTTTATCCTTCGCTCTTTTTTTTTCCTTCTCTTTGACTTCTTGTTCCAGTGGCGAAAAGAGTGAGTGCGGAGGAGGGTCATGTTTTCAGTGTTATTACAACGTGCAGTGCAATCTTTCAAGTGGATGGAGTTTTCAGGCTAATGTATTAGACTTGCTCTCTGTTCTACGTTATTATTATTATTTATTTGTGTTTTTTAATCTTTTCTGAGTTTATTCCATGTTCTACGTTGTTATTTATTATTAATTTATTTATTCGTTTTTTTTCTCTTTTATTTCTGAGTTTATTCCATATGGGGGGGGGTTATTGTTTTGGAGTGTTGTTCATGCGGAGTCGTTTTCATGATTATGCAAATTATTAGACTAACGAGAAATAAAGCGTTGCAAGTTTAGAATAAGCTGTGTTTTGTTTTTATTCCTATTCGTTTTTTGGAAAATGCTCTAGGTATATTTCATTTGTTTTTGTGTCACAGTAGCTCATTAAGTCGCCTAATCCTTTCTCTTTCCTCCAATCATTCCTTTTTCGCCCATTCCCATTCACCGTCCCTCATTCCTTTTCTTCCTCCCTTCCTCATTTCTATTCTTCCTCCCTCTCCTTTCTTTCTCTCCACTCCTTTTCCTTCTCCTCCTTCTCCCCTCCTTCTCTCCTTCTTCTCACTCCTTTCCTTCTCCTCTCATTCTCCCTCCTTCCTCTCCTCTCCTCCCACTCCTTTCTTTCTCCCTCCCTCATTCCTCTCTTCCCACTCCTTTCCTCTTCCTCTTCCTTCTCCTTCCCTCGCAGCTTTTGCATTGACCTTAAACCGCGGCGCTCTGACCTTAAAGGTCTATTGTCACGAAGGTCACGGGCGCTCTGAGGTTCTCGTGAGCGCTCGTCTAAGTCCTTTCGTACGAGTAAAACACAAATAAGGAGGGATGAAATGAGGGGATTCGCTGGGGGTGGTAAATGGGGGGTTTTTTCGGGAGGGGAGGGGGTGGAATGGTGGGGGTTTGGAGAGGGGGTTGATTGGGGAGATTCGGAGGTGGGGGGTGAAATGGGGGTTCGGAAGGGGGAGGGGGGGTGAAATGGGGTTTCCGGAGAAGGGGGAGTGAAATGGGTGGGATTCGGAGAGGGGGGAGGGGGGTTGGAGGAATTTTTGGCTGGGGTGTGAATGGTGGTTAGGAGAGGGGGGTGGAATGGGTTTTTTTCAGGAGGGGGCGGGGTTTGGAAATGGGGTTTTGGAGGGGGGGGGTGAAATGGGGGTTTTGGAAGGGATTGGTGAATGAGGGGGGATTGGAGGGGGTTTTGGGGGTGGAATGGGGTTTTGGAGGGGGGGGTGAAATGGGGGGATTCGGAGTGGTGGGTGAAATGAGGCATTGGGAGACAGCGTATTTTGGAGTGACTTGGGGATTGGGCGGGGGGGGGGGGCTAATGAGGTGCGGGAGTATTGTTTCGCAAGCAGGTTAGGGTATTTCGAAATTCGTGATTTGGATAAGCTTGTGCAAAAAAAATAATTGTGTTGTCCATATGTATTAACTACTAAAAAAAAGGTGTTTGATGGAGATGGTGGTAATGGTGATGGTGCTAATCATATTGATATGAGTAATGATAATGATGGTTATAATAATAATTTTGTGGTTAAAGTTTATTATCATCATTATCGTTATCCATTGCTGTTGCCAGTACCATTGGCATGTCTTATCACAGCCATTATTATTGTTATTGTTACTTATATTATTGTTATCATAATCATCATAACGATTATTATTATTTATTATTATTATTGTTATTATTTTTATTATTATTACTGTTTATCCTGCTGTATAATTTTATTATCATTATTATTATTGGCTTGTGCATTGGTTTTTATCATCATCATCATTATTATCGTTTTCGTTATCATAATTATGTGGTGTTTAATAATCATTATTGCGATTATTATCATTCTTCTCAGGGATTATTACTATTATTATTATTATCATCTTCATTATCATCACCATTTATAAGCGTGGACTCCAGTAGACGTTATTATTATTAACGTTATTATTATTAATGATTATTACTATTATTTTTATTATTATCATCATTATCATCACCATTTATAAGCGTGGACTCGTGGTGATGGCGAGCCGCAGGAGGGAGAGAGCGTCCCTCGCGTCATGGACCCTCTTGGGAGCTTCATGAACTCGCGGAAGGTGCCACGGCCCCGCGGGATGTCCAGCTTTAAGACGGCCCTCGCTATTGATTCCGCGAGAGAGACCAACACGGGCATAATTTCACTGTGAATCTCGCTGGCTGTGTTTTTCGGTTTTTTTCGCGTCCCTCGGCGGGTGTCGCTCTCGGGTTTGTGTTTTTTTGATGGAGTTTTGTGTTTTGGTTTTTTGTTTTTGGCTTTTTTTCTCTCTATTCATTCGTTTGGGTTTTGTTGATTTCGTTGTATTCGTTCGTCTTTTGATTTCTCTTGCTCTCTGCTCTCTCTCTTTCTCTTCTCTCTCTCTCTCCTCGTCTCTCTCTCTCTTCGTCTCTCTCTCTCTCTCTTCTCTCTCTCTCTCTCTCTTCTCTCTTCTCTATTATCTATATATATATATATATATATATAATTTATTATATATATATATCTTCTCTCTCTCTCTCTCTCTCTCTCTCTCTTCATCTCTTCTCTCTCTTCTCTCTCTCTCTCTCTCTCTCTCTCTCTCTCTCTCTCTCTCTCTCTCTCTCTCTCTCTCCTCCCTCCTATCTCCTCTCCCTCCTGTCTCGTCGTTTCCCACGCGCGTCCCGGTGCGTGTGGCGGCGGTCACGGCCCTACCCGTTGCATCCATTTTCGTAATTGTGGCAGTTATCAGCCCTGAGGTCGCTGACTCCTCGGAGGCGGCGCTGGCACCTCATGGCACTCGTTGACCGTGTCCCAACGCCTTAAGATATGGCAAGCGCAATGGCAGTCTCGTGGAAACGGTGACCTCGCGGGAGATTTTGCAAATTCCCATCTATCAGTCGAGTGTTCGAAGGGAAATCGATGCGAAGGCTTGAGTCTGGTCGGGGGGGTAGGGGGGGGGGCACTCGTCCCGTCTGAGGCACTCACTCGGTCAAGAGTGCCACGCGTCCCACGACACCTGCGTCATTCTTGTCAGATATATTGCCCTTGCTGATGCTGTTGTCACTATTATTATTATTATCTTTGTGGATGTTGTTGATGTCTTTTTTATCCGTTTTTCTTTGGTTTTTGTGTTTTTTTTATGATGGAATGAGTGAGTAGGTTTGAGTAATATCAGATAATGATGATTCCGCTCCCGGTATTCTTGCACCTGATTCATTCCTCTATACAAGGGCCCTGTTCTCGCCATTGCAGGGGATCTCGAAGGGAAGTCGCTGAAGATAGCATTGCACGACCCTTCCTCCTTCTTGCTGCTCTTCCTCCTTTTCTCTCTCTCTCTCTCTCTCTTCTCTCTCTCTCTCTCTCTCTCTCTCTCTCTCTCTCTCTCTCTCTCTCTCTCTCTTCTCTCTCTCTCTCTCTCTCTCTCTCTATCTCTCTTCTCTTCTCTCTCTTCTCTCTCTCTTCTCTCTCTCTCTCTCTCTCTCTCTCTCTCTCTCTCTCTCTCTCTCTTTCTCTCTCTCTCTCTGCTGCATGTAGCATTGCAACGACCCTCCCTCCCCTCCCCCCCCCTCTCTTCCTTCATCGTGCTGCGGTCACGGCAGCCCCGGAGAGAGTGCCAGCGGCGTAGACCTCTCGCCCAAATAGAAGATTGCCGGTCATTATCTACTTGTCCGCCGGGGGCACGGTGCCAGCGCTCTGTGTTTGGGGGCACTCTGCTGATGGCACTCGCATGGGGGATACGATGTTGCCAGGCCGCTAGCGTGTGGTGGCACTTGATGGCTGGATTTTTTTTTTTTCTTCTTCTTCTCTTTTCCTTCTTCTCCTCCTCTCTGTTTCCCTCGTTTTTTCTCGTATTTTTCTCCCTTTCCGATTCCCTTTTCGGTCCAGTGCTGAATGATGTACGTGGTGTGCAGTGTCCGAGTGGAGGGGAGGGGTAAGTACCTGGGCGGGGGGGGGGGTGGGGGGTGAGTGCCAGCGTAATGCCAATCGCCTGGTGTGACCTGCAGCGCGAGGGAGCCGCCCCCCGAAGGTCCTTGGCGTTTGCAGGGTTTCGCCGCAGCCGCTGTCCTCGTGATGGGGAAGCACAGTTGCCTGCGCTCTCGCATAGGCTCGCAGGCGCACGTAACACCTGCCGTCCTGCGCCCGGATCGGATTAGCACGCGCGAACACACAGACACACGCATGCAACATCCACAGATGTACACATGTAAACATATGCACATGTAACATACACACATGGAAACATATAACATACACAACATATACACATGCAAACATATACACATGGAAACATACACACATACAAAACATACAAGCAGGCACCCCTACACACAAGCACAGGCACACATCACACAGGCATACTTGCACACAGGCACACATACACACAAGCACCCATACACACATTCACACATACACACAGGGACGCATACACAGATACACATATAACGTGTACACACTGCATATATATATATATATATATATATATATATATATATATATATATGTATGTATGTATGTATGTATATATATATGCACAATACCCATACATACACGCACACTTGTACACATGCACATGCTCTCTCACACACACACACGCAACACATGCATACATACATGCTTACCAATTCTAAAATATTTTAAACATTTGTTTATATTACGTACCACATTCGCTTTATCATTACCACATTCTTTGTATTCTGCATCTACTCCGTTCCTTAATACGGTTCGGATCCCGACACGTGCATCTTAATTGCCAATTTTATCGACTTGTCTAACACGCCACGCACCAGTTGGGTCGTTGTTCGAGATGGGGCTGTTTACCCCGTGGTTGTTTCATTAAGCTGTCGGCAACGGATCCCTCTGTTGTCGTAGCTGACTCACCCTATTGCACTGTAACGGCTTCTGTTGGCTGCTCCATCGCCGTTGGGTTTTTGTTGATTGGCGGAGACAGGTCGACTGACTGATTCTGTGGGAGGATCTCGAGTTCGTGTTTTTGTTTTATGTTTTTTTTATTTTTATTTATTTTTTATTTTTTTTTGTTTTTATTTATTTTTATTTTTGTTTTTTTTTTTGTATTTATTTGTCTTTGTTTTTATGTATTTTTATTTATTGTTTTTTATGTATTTGATTTATTTGTTTTAATTATTTTTATTCTATTTTTTTGTATTTTGTCTTATATTTTTTTATTATTTTATTTTTCTTGCCTTTGTGGAGGATAATTTCTTATCGGTTGTTTTGTACTTGGACGGGAAAAAGCCTGGATGTTTTTGTGTTGTTGTCTGTCTGTTTGTCTTGGTATGTTGACTATTCTCGGTGTGTCAAGCTGGTCTGGAACCGACGTCGTGTTCCTCCTCTGCTCTTGCAAAACGTGTTTACTCTCACACAGTTTTTCTTCCCTGGTGTCGTGTTCTGAGCTTAAATGCTTGTTCACTTACTACGTGACGTCGACTCTGGCTTCTTTTTCTTCATTTTCTCCTCTTCCCTCCTCCCTCCCCTCCGGTTCTCCTCTTGTTGTTCTTCTCCTTCGCTGCGTCCTTTCCTCCTCTTCTTTCTCTTCCCGTTCCACCAGTTTCTCCTCTTCTCCCTCTCTTTCTGATCCTCTTCTCTCTCTTCCTCCTGCTTCTCTCCCCCTCTCCTCCTCCTGCTTCTCTCCCCCTGTCCTCCTGCTTCTCCCCCCTCTCCTCCCTCCTGCTCACTCTCCCCCTCTCCTCCTGCTTCTCTCCCCCTCCTCACTTACTTCTCCTTCCTTATATGCTCCTCGTCCTCGACCTCCCTTTCTCCCCTTCTCCTCCTCCTTTTCGTCTTCCTCTTTGCATGATAATTGCACACGTAATAGCTGAGCGGCACCTTTCTCGTCCCTTTTAGGATTTTGCAGGTGTCTATTATTACTCGCTCTTGGAATTTCTTATTCTTCTTTCGATTTCCCAATCCTTCCTTCCTCCTTTCTCTCTTCTCTCTCTTTCCTTTTTTTTCTCGCTCTCTCTTTCTCTTCTCTTTCTCTTCTGCTCTCTCTTTCTCATTCGCTCTCTCTTTCTCCATTCTCTCTCCTCTTTCTCATTCTTTCCCTCCCCGTCCTTATGTTATAAAATCCTTCGCTCTCTCCCTCCCTAACCCCCTCCCTCCCCCCTCCCTCTCTCTCTCCTCTCTCTCCCTCCCCCCCTACTCTCTCTCTCCCTCCCCCTCTCTCCTCTCTCCCTCCCCTCTCTCTTTTCCCCTTCCCCCTCTCTCTCTCCTCCCCCCCTCTCTCGCCCTCCCCCTCTCTCTACTCCTCTCCCGCCCCTCCCCTCTCTCTCTCTCTCTTCCCCCTTCCCTCTCTCCCTCTCTCCCCCTTTTTTTTTTCCCTCTCCGTCTCTCCCCCCTCCCTCTCTCTCTCCCTCCCTCCCCCCCCTCTATAATTCTCTCCTCTCCTTCTCTTCTTCCCTCCTCTCTCTTCTCTCTCTCTCTCTCTCTCCTCTCCTTCTCTTTCTTCCGTCCCTCCCTCCCTCTATCTCTTTATATCCTCATTCCCACCCGCATTCTCCTCCCCTTTCTTCCATTCCCCTCATTCCGTCCTTTCTCGTCACCCTCTCGTTTCTCTGGAGATCCGAGAGTAAGCCACAACGAACGAGGAGGAGAGCGCCGGGCAAATAGGTGATAAGAAGGCCGGCTGATGACGGAGGGAAGAGGCGAAGGAAGGAAGAGGGGCAGAGGAAAGGGAAGGGCGAGAGGGAGGATGGGAAGGAGAGAACGGGAAGAAGAAAAAGATGAAGGAAATAGGAGAGGAATAGGAAGGAAAGAGGCAGGAGGATGAGAGAGAGAAAAGTAGGAGTGAAGAGGGTAAAGGAAGGAAAAGGAGAGAAAGGGAAAAAGGGAAAATGTGAGAGGGAGATAAAAGGAGGAAGAGGGATGGGAAGGAAGAGGAGAAGAAGAAAAAAGATGAAGGAATAGGGAGAGGAGAAGGAAAGGAGGGAGATGAGAGAGGAGAAGGTAGCGAGGGGGCAAAGAGGAGTAGAGGAGGAAGGAAGAGAGAGAGAAGAAATGGAGGAGATGCACAGAGAGGGAGAAGGTAGGAGTGGAAGAGGGAGTAAAGGAGGAAGGGAAGAAGAAGGAAATGAGAGAGGGTGGAGAAAAAAGGAGAGAGAGAGAAGATAGAGAGTTGAGAAGGAAATATGGAAAGATAAGGAATTAGAAAAAAGGAAAATGAGAGAGAGAAAAGGGAAGGGGAGGCGGAAAGATGATGGATGGAGAAGAAAGAGTGGTGTTTGTTGGTGTGTATGTGTGGTGTGTGTATGTGTGTGCGTGGTGTGTGTGTGGTGTGTTGTGATGTGTGCCTGTGTGTGTGTGTGTGTGTGTGAGAGAGAGAGAGAGTGTGTGTGCTCGCTCACCATTCCTTTGCTGGAGAGCATCTGGGAAGAAGGAATAGGAGAAGAATAAGAGTACCTGTCTTCATATGTGTGTGCGGGGGGGCGGGGTAATAGTGGGGGTGATGTTCGAGGGGGGGGGGAGCGTACATATTGATGTCAAAGAGTGCCGGGGTGAAAGGGTCGTGGGGTGAGAGGAAGGGAGGGGGGGGTGGGGGAAGGGAGAATGGGGTGAAGGGTCGTGGCGGGAGAGGGAAGGAGGGGTGGGGGAAGGGATGAAGCGATGACGGTGGAGATGGGGGGGGGGTAAAAAATCCATTGGTGAAATTCATCTCATCTCTGTATACCAGGAGATGAGCAGGTGGACAATGGAGGGAGGAGGAGGGAGAGGGGGAGGGAGAGGAGAGGGGAACGGAGAGGAGGGAGGAGGAGGAGAGAAGAGAATGAAAAAGAGAAAGTAAATGTAAAAAGAAATGAAAGACTAGAAAGAGGAAAGGTATGTTTGTAGAAGAGAAAGAGGAGAGAGAGTGGTAACTTTAAATAAGGAGGAATGCGTGGAGAGCAGTAAACAGAGGAGGCAAAAGAAGGATGTAAGTGAGAAACTGAAAAAAATTAATAAATGTGATGAAGTAGAAATGACCAATATGTAATAACAAAAGAAAGATCGGTATAACTGAGAGGGCAAAAGGCAATGGAAAAGGAGAGAGAGGAGAAAGAAAGAAAGAAAGAGAAAAGACGAAGTTATTCCGGACGCGGCTCCATCGCATCTGTAGCGAGGCGGGCGCGATGACTGAAGTGTCCCTCGCGCCTCACACACACGGCCCGGTGAGAGGAAACTATCAGTCATGCTTGGGTATTGAACGGCAGGCAGAGAACGGAGGCAGCGCGGCGGGAACATGCACGCTCCCCGTCTGCTCTTGATGTGTGTGCGCGTTGTTTATCGGGGGTGGGTGTAGGTGGTGTGTGTGTGTGTGTGTC